>RJWT010048977.1:0-11067 GCA_004365215.1 Cuniculus paca
TGGAGTCATTACCATCAGGAAGAATTTAAGTAAGTCATTTATTTTTCTAAGACTTAGTTTTTCCACTTCTTAAATATAAATTTAGTAACTCTAACCTCAAATTAAAATGAGATAAATTACAGGCAGCATTTTAAACTATGAAGCACTGCACAAATATTCCTTCTTAGTTAATTTGAATTTGAATATTCTATTTTAAAATGTACTAAAAGTTCTACCTTGCCCATTTGGAATTTGAAAATATTTTAATGTTTAATCAGCATTATTGTATTAGAGAGAACTGTAAATAACCATATGTAGTCTCTTTAAAAGATATGTGCTGTCAGTGAGGCTTTCTGGGAAGTATGGCAGACTTCACAGGCAGAGATGGGAAGCAGGTCATTCAGTTAAGGATTCTAAATGGTCTAGTATGGAGGTCAAGTTAGAGATGAGCTGGAAATATAACAATGGATCAATGAAAACTTTGGTGAATTAAGATACTCTAGGTTGCCAATAATAGCAATACAGTCCATACATAAAGTGTTTATACAAGGCAGTTTTCAGATGCTATCCAGTAAATGCTCATAACTATTGGAAGCTGAAATTATTTTCCTATTTTGCTATTTTCCAAGTAAAAGTTTGGGGTTTGTAGAGGCAAATGATTTCCCAGTTAGTGAAGAGTCCATTTTCAGAGATTTTCCTATGTGACCGCAGAAGAATGTGTTCTTCCTATCTCTTTAACCAAAGACTAGGTAACGGATACACAGAGGAGCACACATCTGACTGGGATGATTTATTTGTGCCTCTGCTTAAATATCTCTCACTCAATAAAATACGTAGTCGCAGGGACCACGTGGTGAAACGAGCTTCAAAGCTGGCACATTCTCAGCGCCTAACTTTCCCTCAATTCTAAAAAGGCCACAGCAAATGAGTGAAAGGCAATGCCAAATTTTCTCTGGATTCTTTGGAGGTATTCTGACCCACAAATACAGCTAACTGTTCAGTTAATTAGATCCAAGGACAGTATAGAGTTTATTACTGAAGCTGTCTTTTTACACTTGAATAAATTGACCAATATGATTTACCTGCTTAATTTCATAATGAAGTTTATCAAAGGATCAAAGACCAAAAGTTAAGCTTCATCAAACTACGGAAAAACATTGAGATGTTTTGTAAAAAGTCATTTCATCGATACTCTTAAATTCTTTTCTGGAATCTATTATATCAATTCTAAAAGATAATACAAATTTTATGTAATTAAGAGCTAGATTTTTCCCCAGTCTATGTAAATATTGCAAAGGCTGCATTGACTTTATAGGCCATAAGAGAAATGTGTATAGTTTACTATAAAATATTTAAGTTAAAGCTATATATTTTAAAGTTATAGATACAATTAATTATAAAAAAATCTTTATAAAGTATCTTCTAGTTTACTCTTTCATGTATATCTGAATATCCATAACACCCCAGAATTCTTGTTTCCTATTCTTATGACAAATGCTTCACATTTATGACATATATACTATAAATTAATATTTTTGACACCCAATTTGCTCACAATAGTTATAAATGTTTCATATCCATGTACATCTTACCATTGTTTGTGTTTTCATATTTTAAGTTGAGTTTTCCATTTTTAAACTTTAATTCTAAATAACTTCACATGTAATAAGCTACATAGTATTCCTTACTATAAACATATAAAATATAAAATATAATGTAGTCTACCTGAAATTATTTTATGTGCCATTAATAACTAACCTCATATACTTGGAGAAATATTCTCCTGTAATCTCATGAATCACAGAATTTCAGAATGTAGGTAAATGTTTTGTGTATGTGAGTGGGGTTTTTTTGTTGTTGTTGCTTGGTTGTTTTTTTTCTGATACAGGGTCTCACTATGTGGTCTGCTGGCCTCAAAATGGCTGCGATCCTCCTACCTCAGCCTCCCCAGTGCTGGGATTATAGGCATGTGACCAAATTTTTTTTCCTGTAAGTTTTAATGTTAGTTAATACTATGAAAATCATAGGCAGATTGTAAATAGGGAAAATCAAGAGAGCCTGTAAAAATAACACTTTAAATCTATACTGAGAATATATTGTTAATGGTACTTTACCACTCTGCACTTTATTTGTGTGAATGTACTGGACAAAGATTGAATAAACGAGTGTATTTGTTAGCCATTCAATAAATGGTAGTTTCAAATTAATGACTATTATTATATTAGTATACAATATTATCATAAAAACATATCCATGAGAGAATTACAACTTTATATCATCATTGCGTCTTTTAACTTCAAAAGCACTTTTCCCCAGGTTTATGCCCACATACCATCAATGAGAAATTTCTCTGTAGTTTTTACCTGAATTATTCACTCTTTCTTTCTTTTTTCAATACCAAGATTTCTTTCTACTCTACTACCCTGCAATCTGTTTTAAACTTAGAGACTACAACTGTCTTCTTCAGTGGCACTTGGCCCTAAACATCCACAGTATCCCTTTTACTGGGACTACAAAACAAAACAGACATTATCCTGCTATTAAAGAGCTTATGCTCTTGATTGGAGAGTCAAGCACACACGTGAAACATTTAAACAAATATACACCTTTATGTGGTATGAAGGAAAGTGCTCCAGGTAATGAAAGAGGTTCATGGAGGCTTAGACTGACTTAAAAAAAAAAAAAAGCCACTGGCTAGGAAGTGGGTCTATAACTGGCCTTTGAAAATGGAGTGAGATATAGCTAGACTTTAGAAGAGGACATTGTGGAAAATGCCCTACATATGGTATATTACAGGTATTATGTGTTTCTTCTTTAAAAAATGAATCAGCACAGAACCAAATTCATAAAGAACTTGACAGAGTAATGAAGATTAATAGATTAGGGCTCTCTGGGGCAGCATTTGAGTTCCAGTCTGTTTCTCAGATCTTTAAGAGGGGATAGCAACCTAATGCTTGTATTTATCATCTGCAAACCAGATGGCTATGCAAAGGGGTGTGGACACGCAAAGGCATTCTTCTCTACAAGAAACCACGTTGCTATGATGCAAGACTCTTGAGGCTCCGAAAACAGCAAATGCCAAAGTACTTGAGAGTTTTCCTAACAACTCAAGAAATCAAAACATGGAGAAATAAGAGAAAGAAAAAAGATACTGCTTGAGACATAGGAAGAGTAAGAATCTCGGTTTCAGTAATAAGTAGATTGTTGGGAGTTTGTCTAGTTTTAGCTAGTTAAGAAAGCAAAAGTTTTACTTTCGAGTGGGAGAAACGACGGTAAAGGGTAACAAAACAATCAGCGCTTGTTTATTGTAAATTTTGAAACGGAAAGCTATACTGTTTTTATGATACATTGTATCTTCATAAGGACACAGTAAGCTACAAAATACTTTTTGTAACCATCAACACTCAGAGAATGGGATCAAGAAAACCATATTATATTTATATGCCTTCAAAGTCTGAATAGAAACTGCCGTGAATCTTTAAATTGTTTCGGATTTATCTCGGTAAAAGATACATTACCATTAATCCCCTCCATGTATATGTAGGTGTGTATATATAGGTATATATAAGCTTTGTCAGAATTTCTTATACCCAGTACGTTTAGGAAGATGGTCAGTGCTGACGATTCCAACAAAGCATACGGAATACCAGATGCACTAACCGCTCTGTGTAAGTAGGATATCCTGAGCAGTGAGTAGAGTAGAACGCTAAGCAGGTCTGACTTGCTAATGCAGAGGAGACAGTCTCCATTTGGTTCTGAGTGGAAACAGATGCCTCATATCTTTTATAAAGGAAATTACATTCTACAGAAGAGGAACTCACCACTGCCAAATTAATAAGATAAGAGATTTCATCATCTCCTGGAATACATTAGCACGCAATTTTCCTCTTACTACAATGGTCCTTTCTGAATAGCCCTTCTTTACGTTTACAACCTCATAGAAAGCTGAGCTGACCTGGTTCACAACCAAAATTGCCTTCAGAGCACTGCATGGTACTTTCTTAATCCCTAGATAAATAGGGGAACCCATGAGATTTGGTATTTTTATGAAAACACCCTTACCTCAGGCTCTGGATTAAGAGGTGATGGAAAGGATGTAAGGGTTTTTACATTCAGAAAGGATTAGCAATCTGACATGACAAAGTCCCATAGAAACCATAACAAGTGAGTAAAATAACGTGAACTGTCACATCAGGAGCACATCAGGATTTAAGAATAATTTTTTTTAGCATCTTTTCCTGGTTTATGCTTATACGTGGGTTCAAGGGAGTATTGATTGAAGTTTCCATTTAAATAATAAAATACAGTAATGTAAATAAAAATACTAGAGTCCACTAAATTAATGAAACTAAGGTGAAAGTATAAAAGATTCATTTGCACACACACACATATCTGTTGAACATAGATACGGTAAACATACTATGCACAGGTGCTGTACTTGACACCAAGAATACAAAGAGAAATAAGGCACTGCCCCTCCTTTGAGAGCTTACAGACTAATACAGAAAACCCACAAATAATAAGTTTTAATATTTAATAATAATAAACATTACTCAATAACATTTAATGAGAAATGTTAATGCATGATTATGTGTAGGAATGGAAGTATGTACTGGAATCTACAATAGCACATAGGAAGGCATTCAAGTCAAACCAAGGATTCACAGAAAATAATTTATAATTATATTCTGCTAATTACATCACATACTAAATTTAAAAATTTATGAATAAAATATCTGCAATGTCACCACCATATAATCAATATTTACTATATTACCTACATCACTATGGGACTTTAAAAATTATTGTTGGGGAAGACTTGAAGAAGATTTGATCCCATAAAATTTCTACTGTGTATGTATAATATTTTATAGGGAAGTATATGCTTTGCCAAGCTTCTTAGCATATAGAAGAAAATCTGTGTGAAAGATGAGCTCAGACTACAGAAATATTTAAAATAAGGAAAATTTTGTTTTTCCTCCAAGAAGGAAGAGAGGTAAGAAAAAGAGAGAAAGAGTTGGAGAGAGGAAAAATAGAGAAAGAAAAAAATCCTTGAAAAATGACCAACTGCTTAGTAGTAACCCTTTCTTAGAACCCCACAACTTGAGTTAATTTCTTAAATACACAGAGACCTGGTATGCATGGAAGTTTTGTGCATATGGGTGAGGTAGCAATGCTCACATCTGGACTCTCACAGAACATGACAATAGAATTCCATAAAAGGCAAAGGACATGGGTTTGGGGGAAATCACATGCACTTAATGTGATGAAGGGCCTGTAGCTAGTGTCTTTATTACAGTGAAAACATCTTGAGATTTGAATGAGTATTCCTGAAAAATCTTGAAGAGTATTCTTGAAAAATCTAGCAATCCATGAAACGATATCACTTATGAGGAACTCTACAGCAAAAGGGAAGAAATTGTTCATGTGGGAAGTAAATGAGGACACGGTAATTAAAAACCTAATGATAAAAGGACTTGATTGTTTTACTAAAGAATATGAACCTTCCTGTAATCCCAGCACTCAGGAGGCTGAGGCAGGAGGATTGTTGCAAGTTTGAGACCAGCCTGGCCTGCAAAGAGAGCCCAAGACCAGCCTGAACTGCGTAGCGAAACCATGTCTCAAAAAGACAAAAAAAAAAAAAAAAAAGAATATGAACCTTATCTTTCTTCCTATGATACAGAACATTTTAAAGCAAAAGAATTTAAGTAGAATAGTATATTAAGAAACAGAAAACATTTGAAATGAGTAAGCATAATGTGGACTTTTATTATCATCCTCTCATAGGCAGGTAGAATGCACATTCAAATACAAGACTAAAGGAAGTGACAGTCATCGGTTTGCTAAAGCCAAGTTTTTAGTTCTAGACAGATTTGAGAAGAGACTGTTGCAGACCATGTCATGAGTGTTCATTCTGTCTACTCACTATTCTCACCAATTAGGCCCTGCACTTGGCAAAAGAAGGAATGCTATATAAAATAATTTAATTTTAGGAAAGAGAGCTTAAGAAAATGTGGCCATTATTTTTAAAGAAGTAAAAAGGAATAGTTTAATATAAACCACAGAAAGCTGGAGTCTATTTTAACACACACCATTAGAAACCCAAGATGAATTTTTTGTCATGAGTCATAAAAACAAGCCAGATGCAAGAAGAAAAATGCTTTCACAGCAAACTGTTACAGTAAAAATCGCCCTCATGGAGAGAAATTAACATAAAGTGGAAAACTTGCCAAATCAAGGGGGAAAAGACAAGCCTTCAAAATGTGACAATTCAGATACAGCTAGAAAGTAGGCAGAAAAGAAAAATAATTTGTGAATCTATCTTACAAGGAACTTCAAAGTTAGTAATGAAAATATCTTTAAAAATGTCAAAAAGAAAAAAGATATCCTACTATGGAATCAAAAGGAAGAGTAAATATAAAATGTTTACTTAGTATATTTAGCAAATACTCAAAGAATGGTTAGTTCTGTCCTAGTTTGGTGTAGTCAGCTGAAAATTTCAATACATATACTGCAATGAAGTAAGCAAGACAGAAGTATTAGACAATTTCTCAAATTATGTTGTTTCGCTTATTTGAAAATTTGACACAAACATATACTGGAGACAATATAGCATGTACACAAAAATTACAAAGCAGTTTAAGGGTGAAATGTTAAACAATGAGCCGATAACTAGAACCTGTCAGCAACAAATGGACCAAATCAGAAAAGACAAATTGTCAACACCATCTCCATTCATAAACACAGAATCCAGTGAAGATCACAGAAATCTGACACTGACTTCCATCCAACCAATCTGGCAGACTCTCTTACAAAGGAGAGGATGACTATGCACTGAATACATCAGAACTCACAGAAGAACCGTGGTCCTGGAAAGGTCAGTGGTGCTTGCCTAACTTACAAGAGTTGTCAAGGTGTATACCTTTGAACAGAAGAGAACTGATGGCTATAGTTTATATATTCAAAAGGTATTTGATAAAGCTCAACCCAAACTACTTCCAATATTTAGTCGCCATAGGATTTAGGAAAGCATTTTGGCATGCATAAGATTCTAGCTTAGAGTCAGGAAATGAGGAGAGTCCCTAAAGTGCTTCTTCTGCTAGAGAAGAGCAAACACTGGACTTTCCAGCAATTGGAGTACTGTGACTGCTCTAGAAAAGAACAATGCCCTGAGAATTCTCTAGGCCTTCAGATCATGAGAGAGACTTTTTTCCTTAGAATTTGTTTCCATGCCTGCCAATACCCCAGGTTCCCAGCAAGTCCCCTGAATAAGGATGTTTAAGGAAGAATGGGAAGAGGACGAGGAAGAGATGCTTCCTACATGAGGGCCCTACATGGGGTTAGCAAGAGTCCCGCAAAAGACAGACACAGACTCCAAAAAAGGTAAGGGCTTTAGATGTGTCCATGGAGAAGATGCAGTGCTTCCAGGGTGCATAGATAAATCAACTGCAGTAGGTCCATGAGGTCTTCAAAACCATGAAGGCTAGGAAGTGAGACTTGAAATACATAAAAATAAGATTAAGAAGAAAACAGCATCATAAAAGAATGTTATGGTGTTAGTAACAAATAAAGAATCTGGATTACCCTCTAACATGATGTCAAAAATAATGAAATTCTGCAACAATCAAAAAGATTTAGTTAAATCAGGCAATGCTATGAAAGTATGAAAGTAATGGAGAGTGTCTTTAAAAGCTGCTGGCTGCCCCCACGTATTCTGACATCATAAACAATCATATCTTCATTTTCTACAAAGAAGCTTCATCACACAAACTTAACCCACAAACAAATTGTTGATTTATGTAGACTACGGCCTTATACAAACAAATTTCTGAACACTATGAGTGGTCATTTTAATTTTGATATGGTCTTTGGTAAGAAATACTGATTGTACTCCATAAAAGTTTTGGAAAATGGAAAATGTTCTTTCTCCAGCCAAAGTCATCACATTCTTATCACAAAAAGAGGAAACTTCTGATGAATTTTAGGTAAACGTTTTCCCACAATTACATTTTATATGTTGGTCCAGGAACTAGACAATCAAAACTAAATTTCTACAAACTTTAAAGAAGATTGTTTTAGGAAGTAAAATAAATACAGTAATATTTACTGATTAGTAGTCTTGAAACATTAATATTTGATTGATAACTAAAAATTTTGATTCTCCCACAATCTAAAAAATTATGAACAAATATCTTTAACACTAGGTCTACGTTGCATTAAATTCTGAAAGTATAATCTTTTAAATAAACACAGAAGGCAATTGCATTTGCAGAGGTCTTGAGATTACGTTAAGTAAAAACAATTTACCTCATTATTAACCCCCCTCACATATTAAAAAGGTAATTATAAAACAGAATTGGATGGAAGAATGAAGAAACTGTAAGCACAATAAAACATGGCTGACTTTTCAGTGATTTGAGTTCTAAATTTTACACTTGTATTTTCTTTTCTGAATTATTTAGTGGTTTCAGGACAATTTGGAAGCTTACCATCAGAAATTTCTATCATCATGTCATCAATCTCAGGGAAAACAACTCTGGCTTTCCATATTGGCATTCTTTTTCAGCCAATTTCTTCTAGAGCAATAACTCCACAGTAACATTTATTGAAATAGAACCTTTCATTTAATGTTCTTTGTAAAGTCTTATTAGGAGCTTAAACATACACTTTTCGAAAATGATATATGTGCTACATGGCTACGTAATTTCAAGCTTAATGCAATGCAAGGGGTTTAAACGTCTTTGTGTCTGAGTTGTTATGGCTTGCTTTAGTTTGTGTAATTATGCATGAGATCAATATGGAAAAGTACCCTCACTTCTCACTGGTAACCATTCCTCAACGCCTAACAACGTGTGTGCCTTCAGGAATCACATTAACAGCTCGCAGTCCAGTCCGCAAGGTCAAATGAAAGCAGCCAATTGTTCAGCCACTAAAGAGTTGTGATTGTTTCTTATATTACAATTGTATTTCAAGGATGGCTTCACAGGCAATAAATCATCTCCAGAATTCGCTTGGATGACAAGCAAGGAAGCACACAGACCAAATAGCCTTCACGCTAATTGCCGGTCTTGTTCTATCACATCAACCCAAAAACCTTTGGGACACAGTACATTAGAAATAATTTCTACATAAATTTAGTCAACTAGTATTCCTTTGGGCACAAATATTTTTTAAAATGCAAATGTTAAAGTCCTCCAAAAGTTCTGAAAGAATAAAATACTAGTATTAAACACCGGGGTCTCTCCAGGATACCATTATTTTTTATCTTAGGAGAAAATCAATCTAAACTAGGCTCAGATTCCTTCATCCCAATTTAAGAAAAATCCTTGTAAGATAAAAAAAATTCTGTATATAATGAACATTCCCTTATGTTCATTGGAACCTCTGTTTTTCTCAGGCATTTATCCTGAAATGAACTTAGGCAACTTATCTTTGATTCCTCAAACACTAAATTCATTTACACAGAACTTCGGAAGAAAACAAGAGGCCATTTAGTCCGGTTTCTTAGGAATTCTTTCTATAGTATCCATAAGAGACTGAAGGCTCTGCTTGGTTATTTCCAGAGATAAAAATCTATGACTTCAAAGGAAGTTCATTGTGTTTTCAGTTGGGTCCAACTGTTGAAAAGCTCTTCCATGGAAAACCCACATGGCATGTTCCAAAATGTTCGTATAAATACAGGGTAGAGCGGCACAGGGTTCTAATGGAATTCAATAAACCCTCTCCACCTGCTTTCTGTACTTTCTGCCAAATGGTGTTACCATAGTCTGTCCAAATTATAAGAAACAAATTTCATTTATTTTCCATTTATCTCCACTTCCACAAAGATAATCCTTTCATAGGTTTAAAAACCCCTCCACATTATTTTTTTTTGTAATTTTTAAATTACAACACAATGCAAAATATTTCAAAGTCCCAGAGCAGAACTGAAAAGGGAGTATTCTTTTTTTCTTACTCATACATATTTGCAGTATGTAATGATCACATTTTTCATGGAGGATGTGGACATGTATGAAACACATCTTAATTCCTTTTTTTTGGTCCTTTCTCCCTTCCCTCCTTGCAACTCTTCTTTTTCACCTCATTTACAAAAGCTGTTTCCGTTTTTCCTTTAATCCTTTTTTTTAAATCTCTTTCCCCTTCCTTCCCTTCCTCTTCCCTCATCTTATCTATTACATGTTATAGACATACAACCTGTGGATTATAGGTATGATTTAAAATACAAGATCATTAAATCAATGGATGAAGGAGGTAGGGTGTTAGCAAACAGTGTTTAATTCCAAGTACAATCACTGGTAAGAGGTCAGTCAACACCCTATGCTTTCAAGGCTATAGGTTAGGATTCCAAAACTTCTGAATTATACCTGTGATGTTTCTTCAAAGAGCTTATGACATTGAAATGAATATCAACAGCTAATGTGGTAAGGTAAAGTGGGAGAAAAGCCAACATACCATGTTGCTCAACTCAGAATATAGATTTCAAAAGCTTCCCTAGCAAATTCACACCGGACCACAGCCAGGCGTTCAGGAGTGGATTGAGCTCATCCCCCCGCCCCCCCCGGGACATCTTCCTGTTACCTTGGCTCCTGTTGCTCCACCCCTCAGGAAAATACCTTGAGCATGAATTAAGTTTTTAGGTTCCAACTTCTGCAGATGCTGGCCTTGTGGAAGAGCCTGGGTTTTTCTGGCACAGGATGGGGCTTAGCACAAAGATTGGAAGAAAAATCTTTCAGAAAAGAACTGAATGAGGTGGAGAGCATTGTGCAGGGAAGAGGGAAAATAAAATTATTTAGAAATGAAGGTCAAAGATCTCACCAAGATGTAGAGGCAGATGAAGCATACTGCTTATAATTGGTTAACAACTTTGGGGAAGCAATCAATAGTCTCCAATTCAACACATTGGTTTGAAGTATTGGAAGGAAAGAAGCACTGTAGTTATTATTAAATGTGTGAAAGAATATAGTCAATCAAGGATGGAATCTTTTTCACCTTTTCAAAAACCATCCCATTATAGTACCTGAGTTGGAGACTTCATTGCCTATTATGATTCTATTCTAAAATCTCACAGAAAATCAACCTGGCTAAAAT
>RJWT010048978.1:0-11081 GCA_004365215.1 Cuniculus paca
CAGTGGCTCTCTGGTTAATCAGATTACATAACTAAGAGATGCGACAATGTAAATATTTACCAAAGAGTATGTTTCATTGCTTATTGCTCTCTTTGATCTATGCCAGTAAAGATTTGTTTTACTGCAACCCTGTGAAAATGGAGAGGTAAGACTTCTCTGAGAAATTTAACAACATTATTTGCATGTCATAGAATAAATTGAGAACAGTTCCAGCTATTTTATTTAGTTTCATTAATAATTCCTTGGGAAAATGAAAAGAACTGACTGAAAGCAAGTATCAGAATTGACATCTTATAAAGTTTTGAACTTAACTTGATTTCTGTTGTATATGTGACGTAACAGTCACATCTATCTGCTGTCGGTTGACCTAAAGTTTATCTCAGGAGCTTCATTTTTGTGTATAACTCATTAACAAGTCCTCTTGGAAAATATCAACCTACATGGTAGGACCAAGATAATCTCTTCCTTAAATTTCACCACTATACTAAAATATATGAAAAAGAATAAAAAACTTAGCATACATCTGTCCTACCACATGTGGGACTATCCTCAATCCACATAATAAAGTCCCAGGGACCTGCTGTTAACTAAGATGATGCAAGAGGGGCTTGTAGACAACAATGAAAGATTTAGAGATTAAAACCTTTTGAGGAAAATTGTAAAGTAGTCTATGACCTAGGAGCTCCTCCTGAAGCTGCAGTTCTTTCTCAGTTTCCTAGTTTAGGCATTTGGTAGAACTTTCAGGCCTGGGAGACCAGATCTCATAAGGATTCCCTCACCCACCTGCTCTTAGCCCAAACCCTAAGTAGATTTGTATTCTTCAGCTGACAGTAGAGGATTGGTCAGAAAGGTAATTGGGAAGCACAGCAAAAATGATGATGGTGGCTACAGTTTTAGGAATAAGTAAATCTTCTTTTAAAGACCTTGCTACTCAGAGCCAGAATTCCAACCTCAGTCCTTGGTGAAGCAGTGTCCTAGTACCTACGGTGAGTTCCCAACTTGCTGGCAATTCATCTTTATAGTGGTACAATATTTGTGGAAAATTATAGAAAATATTTTTGCATTGTTTCTATGCATCATTTTCTGCACAAGAAGGCAAAAAAAGAAAGTAGATACCGGAATATAATGGAATAAAACAATAGTAACCCAATAAAGTTTTTTCTGCAGGAAGCAAAGAGCATCCTGAATAGTGCAAAAATTGAAATAGTGAAATGGAAAAAAGAGTTGAGAAAGTGTCTACTATGGGGTAAATAAAAATGGGAAATAATAAGAGATTTAAAAAATAATTTTGTAAACCAGCTATCAGTGGGGAAGAAGGGCAAAATCACTGACTGGTTCGCTCAGCTTCTGTACCAAACTTCTAGCATGCTGTGTGTGTTGCAGAGGCTGAGAAGACAAAATAACACCTCTCGGCTCCCTCAGCCGGGGACCCTGGGAAAGATAGAGAGCTCGCACAGCAGGTGCACCTCTTAGAATCTGGCATTTGCCACTGTGATAAGCAGACAGACACATGAGACTGTGAGGAATCCACAGTTGTGGTGCCCATCTGGTCGATGATTTTACCCTAGATTCAACACTTGTACTGGCAGCTTCTTAATGACAGATTATGACTAAAGTATGTAACACTGGACCCATCCGTGGCCCAGTGGCTACGTGGCTCTCAAGCTTCCTGATCCTGGTGAATGTTGCCAATGCCTCGGGCAGCCAGTTCCTCCCTACTTGAGATCACTCCTCATGCCTAGTCCTAAACTCTGCCCTTCCAGATCTTTTTTTTTTTGCGGCACCGGGGATTGAACTCACGACCTTGTGCTTGCCAGGCAGGCGCTTAGACCGCTGAGCTGGATCCCTGGCCCTTCTAGATCTTTTGACAATTCTATAAGCACTGATTATTTCCTTTATGATTTAAATAACTACAGAAGTTTCTTGTTTCTCCAAAGGAATCCCAGACTGATCCAGAATGATAGAAGTAAGGGGAAAAGAGGAGAGGCAACTATTTTCAAGCACAGAAAAGATGGGAGAAAGAGGATGCAGATGCAGATATTTCAAGACACACAGGAGAGACAACACAGGAACTTATGTTAGATAATTACATGAGATCACCTGCCAAGAATAAAAGAGGAAGGGCAGATGGGATTAAAACTATAGGACAGTGAAGTTTAGGAAAGCCGTTACAGAGTTGCATACTAGGAAATCAATTTGAGAAATAAAAGCTTTGCAATGAACTTATAAGGAAGAAAGTGAGATGATTTTCAATATGCACAGCCTGACAGATGTTCTAAAAGGAAAGTAGATGAGCCGGGCGTGGTGGCTCACGCCTGTAATCCCAGCACTCGGGAGGCTGAGACAGGTGGATCATTGTGAGTTCGAGACCAGCCTGGGCTACAAAGTGAGCTCAAGGCCAGCCTGAATGGCATAGTGAGACCCTGTCTCAAAAACACCAGGGCCAGGGATCTAGCTCAGCGGTCTAAGCGCCTGTCCGGCAAGCGCAAGGCTGTGAGTTCAATCCCCGGTGCCAGGGGAAAAAATAAATAAATAAATAAAAGGAAAGTAGATGGTCTCCGTGAGGTCCTGAGTTCAATTTCCAGTACCAAAAACAGAAAGAAAGAAAGACAGTAGATGGTCTCTAAAAGGAAGCAAGCTTTTTCTCCACTACAGCATTGACCGATCCATATATAAAGGATTGAATATGGGATTCAATCCTGGGAGTTGTTGGCCTAAAAAATGGAAATAAATCTTAAAAACAGTGTATTCAAATCAGGGTGTAGGTGCCAAAGCAACAGGAAATTAGGGCTTTTTGGTTATTCTATATTCAGTACCCCAATTCAAGCTCAAAAGCCTGTTCTCATGCTGGGTTTTAGTCAGAAGACCATGAACTTTCTCATTCGTGTCACTAATACATATCCAGATATGGGACAAAAAAACTTTTCCTTTTGGTTGATTGTCTTTACCCTTAGGGACTAAGTCACCATAAAAGTCAAAAACATTTCTGGTAGCAACTTTGGAAAAGCTCCTGGGGTAATAACTGCTCTTGAAAGGAATGAAGGCCCTAATCCATGGGGCTGCATACTTAAGAATGTGCATACCAATGTGATTCCACAGGCAGAAATTATGCTGCAGTGTAACTGCTTGGAGCTGTTATAAAGCGCCATCGTGAAGATAGAAAACTAACAAGTACTAATATGGAATGGTATTCTCTGCTTTTCCTTCTTTCCTGAGAATGTAAACATCCCTTCAGAAAAACACTAACGGACCACAATCCATGTAAGATGCATCTTTGTCTACTGTTTTTGTTGAATTAAGTTATGAAAAAAATACACAGAGCTTTCTGAACTGTAGGCAGATTCTTTTTATAAACATTCACACTGAATAGGAAAAAAAACTTTAAGGAGTTCTTAAGAAAGCACAAGCCAAATTTAAAAGATCAGATGAATAAGTTGTCTGTTTAATCAGGATTGATAAGAAGAGAGCAGAAGTGGAACTCACTGAGTTTCCCAAATCTAAATTTATATTTGTTAATTGGGCATATAAATTATAACTAATTAATCATTGTGCTAGCCAGGTATGGTTGCATACACCTGTAATCTCAACATACCTGGGAGGCTGACTCAGGAGAAACACAGTTTCAAGCCCAGCATAGACAACTTGGCAATTGAGCAAAACCCTAATTTAAAATTTAAAAAAGCTTTATAGGATGGGAGGCTGGGGATATAGATCATTGTGAAGGTCCTGGGTTCAATCTTACTACTGCATAAAAGAAATTATGCCAATAAGAATTTAATTATCTATAAATACCTATAATAAGAAACTTCTGTTTTGCAAGTGCTCAAAAATACAGTAAAAATAATGTTCACTAAGACTTCTGTGTATTAATATGAGTAAAAGCATCTGGGTCCTTTCCTCAGTCTGTTTAGTCAATTTTGTACTATCCTAATAATTTTCGTTATTTGGTTTACAGAAAATCAGAAACAGGGAGACAAACATGCATCCTGCATATAGAAAGATGTTACAGTTAATACTAATGCCAGGGCAGGGCCTAAAAGCCAAATTTTAACCTGAAATCTTAGCAACAACAAAAGACTCAATACTGGGTCATCTCATGAAGATGGGAAGTTCACACATGCTCGATAGGATTTAATATCTGCTGAACTTAAGCAAATAGTGGGCACAGATAATAGCGATCCAATGTCATTTAAAATGTTTAAATCACTTTTAGTAGACTGATTACATGAAGAAAAACATAGGATATCTTTTAGAAAGAACATATCCCAAGCAGCAAAAACAGAATTTTTGATAGTGAAAGGTATAGCTGAGAGGCATTGCCACTTTCAGAAAAATAGGGAACTAGATTAGAATTCACAATTAAAGGTTGCAGAGACTTTGCTTGTGTTGGTATTTTTATCAAAATAGTTTGGACTCTGAATATGCTTCATGTACCTAAAAAGTGTATCTGCCTAAAATGCCCAGTTTTTCTGTAGCTCTACACATCTGCAATTTTCCTGTTCTTGATTGAACTAGGTAAAATAGTTTATTCTTTCATTTTTTTTCATAAATAAAAATTTAGGTAAAATATGTAATATGAAAAATGCTTTCCAAGTGACAAGAGTAGAGACAATGATTGGTTGAGTGACTGAGTTTTTGAGACAGGATCTTGCTGTGTACTTTAGGCTGACTGGTCTTGAACTCGGCAAAACTCATGCCTTGCCTCTCAAGAGCTGGGATTACAGAAATGCACCGCAGTGCCTGAAGAGTAGAGACTTTTAATGATAAATGTGTAAGTTCTATTATTTTGCTCAGGACTTGACATTGTTAGTAAACTGGAAATCTTATCCTGATTCTGTCATATCTCATGTGACCTTGAACAAAGAATAAGCACTCAAGGAATCATTTTCCTTATCCAGAAGATGAAGGAGTTCCCGCCGGATTCCTAGTGCTATGCCTGTTAGACTATACTCACGCATACATTCGAGATAATTATGGCGCTTCCATTTGGGAAAGAATCACATAAAACTTATGAAATTTTAATTTAAAAAGAGTCAGTTATGTGAATTTAAACTATTTGCACAAGTTTATTCTAAAGAAGTTAAGCTGATTGCACTAACCATGCGCAGGTCGAGGAGAGCAGAGGAAGAGGTAATATCCAAAATGTCTTCACATCGTTGCGATAATTGTTGGTTGTCCGGCCATAAGATACTCTGGGAGGAGTGACTGCAAAAAGTGGCAAACCCGGAGCCGGGCGTGGTGGCTCACGCTTGTAATCCCAGCACTCGGGAGGCTGAGACAGGCGGATCGTTGTGAGTTCGAGACTCATCCTGGGCTACATACAAAGTGAGCTCAAGGCCAGCCTGAACGGCATAGTGAGACCCTGTCTCAAAAACAGGGCTGGGGATCTAGCTCAGCGGTCTAAGCGCCTGCCCAGCAAGCGCAAGGTCGTGAGTTCAATCCCCGGTCCCGCAAAAAAAAAAAAAAAAAAAGTGGCAAACCCTCTGGTGTGAGGCCAGAGGAAGCAAATCATACCAGAAAGACTGCGCCCTTTCAGGGGAGGACTGATTAAGTGATAACTTCTGAAGCTTTAATAAACTGGAATTTCATTGAGGACAGCATCAGGGTTCAAGAGTGTGTGACCAAAAGCAGTTCTCAAACATTTTGGTTTTAGCAACCACTTGCACTCTTAAAAATGATTAAAGACTTCAAAAAATGGTTTTTTTTTAATGTTCTATATATTGGTACTTACCATATTAGAAATCAAAAATGAAAAATTTTATTTTGTGGTACTGGGGATTGAACTCAGGACCTTTGCACTAAGCCACATTCCCAGCCCTGTTTTATTTTTTATTTGAGACATGGCCTCACTAGGTTAATTAAATTGCTCAAGCTAGGATTAAACCTGCAGTCATCCTACCTCAGATTCTCAGAGTGCTGAGATCATGGGTATGCACTACTACACCTGGTAGAAAAATTACAAATTTTAACTTTTTGTTTATTAAATAATTTTCATTAACAATGCTGGTTAATATAAATCCAACGCATGTTGACATAAGTCTAATGCATGTTGGCATAAGTAATGTGTTTGTATAATAAAACAGAAAAGTTAGTGAGGGTAGTGACATTATTTTTCATTTCTCTAAATCTCTTTAGTGTCTGAGCTTAATAGAAGACAGATGGATGCTCCTGTGTTCCTCTGCGCTCAAACTGTTGTGATGCATTGACTGAAGGGTTTGAAGGAAACCAAACCTCAGGCAAATACATAGTTGTGAAAGGAGTGTTCTAATAGCCTTATAAGATAATTTTATATTATTCTTTGATACTAAATTAACAAGCAGTAGTTTCCAAAGTTGCATTGTGGAATCTGAAACCACAGTAATGAACTCTTCAAATTCTGTTGCATTAAAATTCATTGGTTCATTTTATGTTTGAACGGATATTTTACATGTGTGATTTTGTTATGTAGCATGTTGGTCATTTATAAAATACCAATTCACTGTATTATGTAAATCTTCCAAATAGTGTCATGTTTTATTATATAAATATAAAAAAGTCACCCTCATTAATATCACCAGTGATCTTTTCAGAGAAGTTTTCAAGTCTGGGAAGCTATCAAATTCACAGTAGTAGATAAGAGTGTCTCAAAATTCTAATTTTTCCTTTGAAAGCTCAAACATTGTGAATTGTTTTCCTTGAAGTGACAGGCCTGCTTTGCTTACTTCCGGAATGTCTGTTGAGTAACTATAATTTGTCAGTCATTCTTTTAATTAAGTAAAAAAAATGTTCCATGAAAACAACCCTCTAAGTGCTTCCTTGAAATAAACCTTTTATTTCACTGTTCAGCCAAAATGCTTTACAGATTCTTTTCATTTTGTTGCAGAGAATATTAAAAGATATTCACCTGTAATTTAATAAAATTCAAACTTTTACTGTTCATTAAGGCATTTTCATCAAGATAATGATACCCAATTGAATGATAAGGTGCAAGCAGCCTCATCCATCATTGCTTTTGCACCATTAGTGTGAAGGTCAATATGCTAAAATAAATAAATAAATAAATAAATAAATGGACAAATAATGTCTTAGTAGTATTTCCAAAATTGTTTGGGCCTCAAAGAATCTCAAAGACCTCCAAAGTTTGCAGACCATGTTTTGAGAATCACTAAGACACAGAGATTCTGTGATAAGCATGGTCCGTTGGGTACCTAAGTTGGAAAGGAGGAAACCCCACTCAAGGTGATGTGAGGGCCAGCAGAAGCAGGGGAAGGAAGGTTATCAGAAGCCGAAAAAGGGTGCTTTTTTAAGAACTGTGTTCTGGGGAGTCTAAAACCAACCACAAATTTTGTCTAAAGATGACTGGAGATCTGGGGGGAATGGAGAGGCAAATAATTCCAGCCCATTATGGAGAGGAAGAAGAAAGGGAAGAAGAAAATCTTCACTGGATGGGATATCAAGTCTGCTTTGGAAATAGCCTTCCTTCACCCGGTTGAAATTCCTTGAAGGCTGACATTTCAGTACAAAGATCTCTGTACCTCCTATAATGTGAAGCATGTCTCATACAGTAGCTCCGCAGCAAATAAATGTGCTGCACATGAGAAAATTAAATTTTACCTATAAGTCTGTGTCAGCTTTCCTCAGTTCGTGAGCGAACAGGCACTCCCAAGCCCACCAGTTTCTAGTTGTTCTTCTTCATAGTCTCTCTTAGGTATGGCATGATTATGAAAGTATCGTGTGATAAGCAAGGAATTCCCTGGGTATTCATGGAAAGGTTCTATCGCATGTTGCACATCAGAGATAACTGAGTTTTCCCCAGCAAAGGCAACAGTCATACATGATTTAATAAGGGATTCTGCAGCTGCTCCTGCCAATCACTCTATTTCACCATCAATCCTCTGGCCCCATGAGAGGTAAAGTCACAAGGCAACCAGTAAAACTTAAAAATGCTCACTGTGCATAGCTCGATTGTAATTTGTGCGGAACACATACGCAGAAGCAGTGAGGCTGGAGTGAAGGCACCACGCCAGGGACTGCCCCAGTTTGTACCATTTGTCTTTGCAGGTCCAAGTAGCTGAACTGGGCTTAGGGAAAGATTTCCAAATCCTGTACTTCAAGAAGGGGCACCAACTTCATGCCAAGTGTCCTCATGTCCACGTGTTTTCTGTTGGTACATGTTAGAATGAGTCATTTTCCCTGTTGACTGCTGATTGAGGAGAGCCTGCGTGAGTACCATTGTCTCTCCTAAAAGACCCTGGGCCAGGGGCCAGCCAGGGAGAGCAAGTAGCATCTACTGCTCTCTCCACCCAGCCACAGGGCTGTGTGAAATTCATGTAAGCGAATGCAGGTAGAGCTTGAGACTTTGCTTCATTTGATTAATTGGTTAAGTAATGATATTGATTGAATGGATTGTCTTTTGTGCAGACTCTGAAATACAATTTTGAATAAAGCCCTCAAGTCTTAGCTACTTTTACCTTGGAACTAGGGATTGAGCCTATCTTCTCGTACATGTTAGGTGAGTGTGCTACTGCTGAGTTACATCCCCAGTCTGAGTCTTACATTCTCAGATTGATAAAAAACAAAACAAAACAAGTAATTGTAACTCAATGTAGTAATTTCTGCAGCTAAGATAAACACAGTATGCGATGGGAACGCACAGCAGAGCCACAGCAGGTGGATTAGCTTTTCCATCGCTGGGTCACAATTCCCAGTATTCACGGTTCAAAGGAGGAGAATTTCTATGTGGCTCAGAGTTCAGGGAATTCAGGCCTTGGTTAGCCAGCTCCAAGGCAGAAACACCATGGTGGAGGGCACGGCAGAGCAAAGCTGCTCAGCTCGTGCTGGCAAGGAAGCAGAGCAGGGAGCAGAGCCAGAGAGGCAGCGGCTGGAGACCACACACAGTGGTGCCCACGTCATGTCTCCATGACCCCCAGACACACCCACAAGTGTCTAATCTACTAGGTGTTTCTCAACCCACTGAAGCTGACAAATCAGGATTAAAGGTCACAGAGGGGAAGGCTTCTGAAGGGGTTGATGTGTCTTAGAGGACAAATAAATGTGGGCCTTAGAAGTTAGAGGGGCAGAGGCTCTTGGTCCAGTGCACAGAGAGATGCTCCATCAGTACCGGATGAGCTATCTGTTTGTGACACAGTGATACTGCCCGTTAACACTGCAGCATCTAGACAGACACTGAGCATACTTACTTTGCAGGTGCGCTAACAGGTGGTAACCTTGCAAGGGATTAAGAAAAAAACTACATCCTCTTACTCCAAGTGAAGTTCACAGATCAGCTCCTCTGGAGGCTTGTTAGAAATGCAGGCTCAAGCGGGTGTGGTGGTGCATGCCTGTAATCCCTGCACTTGGGAGGCCAAGGCAGAAGGATCATTGCAAGTTCAAGACCAGCGTGGGCTATAAAGTGAACTCAAGGCCAGCCTGAACTGCATAGTGAGACCCTGTCTCAAAAAGACCAAAAAAAAAAAAAAAAAAAAAAAAAAGAAAAGAAAAAAAAAAGACAAAGAAGAAAAAGAAAAAGAAACAGAAATGCAGACTCAACCTCTGCCCTTGAACAAAATCCCTAGGTGATTCCTATATACATCAGGGTTTGAGGCTGTGCTGTACCAAAGATTCACACACACACACACACACACACACACACACAAATGGGTGACCTTCTAGGACAGTCATTTATAATGTTTGGTGAATATTAGACTCTCCTGGAGGAGAAGGGCTAGAAAAAAAAAGCAGATACTCAGTTTTATTTCCCTATCTTCTATGGAATCAAAATCTCAAAAGCTGGAACCAGTGTACCTGCATTTTTAAACTTCCCCATGTGATTCTGAGTCTATTATTTGGCACAACATACTGTTATTTTCCATAATGTACTTTAAGGAAATCTGTTGGGAGCCAACTCTGTGTGTGTGTGTGTGTGTGTGTGTGTGTGTGTGTGTGTGTGTGTGTGAAATAGGAAGACCATGACTGAGCAGCTAAGTGACTTTCCCCCAAGAAAAGTTGCTAACTTTATTGAGATTCAATAGCTATTCTTTTTGAGGAGATGAGAAGGTGGGTCCAGTTTTTTGCATAGCCTTTTATTTTAACTAAATGACATTTATTGTTCTGAAACAAGTATGTTCCAAAGCCAAGAGTCTCTGGGTTAGAAGCTGTGAACAATGTAAGCAGTGTGCTGGTAAAGACCAACCACTCATGTGGAAAAACAATAACCCAAATTGCATCCCTATTCAGATCATGTATGCAAACACCTAGCACCCAAAAGTATTTCATATAGCTTCCACCCATACAAAAAGCCCCAGGTACCATTTGGTAATAATTGTGCTAGAAGTCTTGTAACAGAACCCCTGCCTCCCCCAACAAAGAGTATACTTTCGTTTCTTAGTTGCCCAGGTACTAACTATTGTTCCTGTTCCAGTTCTGGTTGTTTCTGTCTCTTAGAAATGACTGATCATGGTGATGCATAGCTGGTCATTGTGATGCACATTGGATAAGCCAATCCCCAATTAACAAGCCATTCTGCCTCTGTACTTCCTGCTTGATTATTCCATATAAACCCTAAGCCACCAGAGATTAGGGTCTGATGTTTTGGGAATGATCCCAATCAGTGGCCATTGATTTAAAATAAATCTGTCTCCAAATCCTGGGTGTCATTTTGGTGTTTCTGCTCACCATTGTAGTTTAGTATAAATATAACAGCATGATCAACTTCTAACCTACCATAATTTTAATTTTTATTAGTTCTCTACGTGATTACAAAGTTTATCATGCTGAAAATAAGGGGCTTCTATTTGCTCTTGAGTTTCATTGAAATTAAATATGAAATTTTAATTTCCACTTTATTACTATGTAAGTCCAAAATAAAGAAATAGAACAAGTGATTGTTTTATAGGAAAAATAAATTCCACATTAATTACACTATTTGTAAATAATATGGCATCTTGGGCTAGCTGAAGGAAGGGGAACAATCAAATAGTGTATAAGTATATTAAAGTATTTTAATGAGTTAAAGTTCAACATTTGATTTGACTCAAGCAAACTATACAGCAGCCTATATAAACTATGCTTTTAATGGGAAATAATAATTTCTTGAGATGAGA
>RJWT010048979.1:0-11075 GCA_004365215.1 Cuniculus paca
CTTGTTCATGGAATGGAAGACTTAATATTGCGAAAATGTCCGTATTACCCAAAGCAATCTACATATTTAATGTAACCCCTATCAAAAATACAGTATCATTTTTCACAGAAATGGATGAACAATCAACAAATTCTTGGATACCAAATAGCCAAAATAATCTTGAAAAAAAGAACAAAGCTGGAGGCATCACACTCACTAATTTCAAACTATATTATAAAGCAATTGAAATTAAGGCAGCAAGGTACTACTCTAAAAATACACATAGACAAATGAAACAGCATAGAAATAAACTCATACATTTATGTTCCATTGGGTTTTGACCAAAGTGTTGAGGACAACACAGAAAGGAGACTCTTCAATAAATGGTGTCAGGTGAGCTGGACATTCCTATGCAGAACAATGAAATCAGACCCTTGTCTTATACCATACATAAAAATCAAGTCAAGTGGATTAAAGACTTAAACATAAGATTCAAAACTAAAGTCATTAGAAAGAAAATATATGGGAATATCTCCACACAATGTGGGTTGAATAATCATTTTTTAAATATAACCCCAAAGCACAGGCAAATAGAAGTAAAAATTGACAGATGAGATTATATCAAACTAAAATGTTTCTGCAAAAGAAACAATAAAGTGAAAAGACAACTCATAAAATGGGGGAAAATATTCGAAAACCATATATCCAATAAGGGATTTATAGCCAAAATATATGAGTTTGACTTAACAAGAAAAAACAATAACCCAATTGTAAAATTTGTCACAGGACTTGAACTGACATATCTCAAAAGAAAACACACAAATGGTCAGTAAACTACCTGTAGACATGAAAAATTGTTCAGTATCACTAGTTATTAGAAAAATGTAAAGTAAAGCCACAATGCTATATCACCTCATACAGGTTAGAAGTTTTTAACAAAAAGATGAAAGATAAGGATAGGAGAGAATGAGCAGAAAAGGAAACTGGTACATAGCTGGTACAATTATACAGAATACAATCTGGTCATTCTGAAAAACAAGTATGGAGGCAACTTAAAAAATTAAAAACATACCTATCATATCATTCAGCAGTCTTTCCTCTGGGTATACAGCCAAAGAAAATAAAATTAGTATGTGCAGGGTACACTCACATTCTCATGTTCATTGTAGCACATTTAATATTTATGATTATGGCAGCAAATGTTTGGAAACAATCTATAAGTGGAGCATCGGGAGAATTGTGACATATGTCTGTCAGAACAGTTTGTAGCCACTTAGAAACACATTTCAGGACATTTTTAATAACATGGCAATTCTTTAGTATTATATAGAAAATAATTTTGTACATAGAATGTGATCTCTTAGCAAACAAACACATACACACACTCACGCACAGCTGAAAATAGGCTAGCACACTAACAGAGCTTACCACTTCATGCTGATGGGACTACCAGTGATTTTAATTTTCTTCTCCGTAAATAGCTAAGCAGAATGAATTTAAGACACAAGAGAATTTCATAACAACACTTATGACCTACAGTAAATTCTTTCAATCATCTCTCCAAGTAATATCTGTTTTCCAAATACAAGACTTTCTTCATTATACAGGCAGACCGTGTTACTGTTTGTTATGTCTTCTCCAGTGGGTCTTGGTTTTCCACTTTTCATATGAACAGTTTTCCTTGTTAAATCATTTTAATCCCTTAAGTGATGCCCAGAGACTTTTCCTTGTGCAGCACATACTAAGGGTTATTTATGAAGGATGTACTCGATTATTGTAAGGTCTTTCATTACCATGAAGCTTATTTGCTTGAAATCTTTAAACGTAAACTGCTATACTCTTTTTGAACTGTTCCAGTGAACATTGAACTTACTTTCATAAAGAAGTATCTTAAAATATTTATTAAATGTCTTTCAGTACCATACCCATTGCTCTCAAAAGCTTCCTGTGTATTAAGCGTGTTTCCCTAGCAAGATCTGGAAGTGGGAAATCCAACTTTTAGCATACAGCCTGGGGTCAGGAATATGGCCAATGTGTGTCTACTGTGTGTTTACTTAGGAAGACAGCCATTTCTTGAACCCAAATGCAAGTCAAACAAACACAAAACATTATGGCATTATAAACTTTGTGCAGTGGTCCCTGATGATATTCTAGTTGATGATATTTATTTGGCTGGCTGTACGCTGGACTGAATCAAATAGAGGTCTTAATCAGAATATTTAACTTGGACAGCCCAGCTCACAAGAGAATAACTCTGAAGCCTTGAGAAACTCTCCTTTCCTAGAATGTCAGGTCCAGTGTATGTTTTTCTGGGACGTAAATGGGAATGACAGAAGATGCAAATGCAGACCACAAACTAATTCCAGAGGTTGTGAAGATAAATGATCATTTTGAGGTCTATTCTGTGCTGGGCATAGTAATAGCACTTTCACATTTTGTCTCATTGAATCTGCACAAATAACACAGTAAAGTTGGTGTGGTGATACTTACTTTTAAAAGCTCAGAGAGGTGAATGTCAGACTTCCACTCATATATTGGAACACTTTACAACCAATATAATACATACTTTCCTCTGGGGATTGGTTTGGTTATAAGTTTAACAAAAACCCATAGCATTCTGTAAGTTTGCTTTTGGAGACAGCATGCCTCAGAACATAGTTTAAAGTCACCTTTCTGTAACTGGAAGCAGACATCAGCTTGTGGACAAGATTCCTTGGTTTCTTAGGAAAAAGCTGAGGTAAAGAATGAGGGAAGAGGGTGTTGTATGTGTTTTTGAGGAAAGGCCTCTGGTCTCCAGCTGACTTACCTAGGATTAACTTGGACCTGGAAATACTTTTTCATTACATACTACCCATGATGCTCATGTGGGAAAAATGTAGGGAAAGGGAATATTTAGGTTGGCAGACATGTGATTTATACACACAGAAATTGATTTGCCAGATTCAGGATTTAAGGATCTTAATATTTCAAAATGTCCAAAATGCTCTGGGTTTTAGGCAGAACTGATAATTTCTCTTCTCAAAAGTCACTCTGGAGCTGAAAGAACAGGAACCAGAACACCAGTTACGTGTTCAGCTTCTAAGGCACATGATCAACAACCCCTGAACAGTCCTACATCTGCATCTTCTCACAGAAACTGACGAGCATGGTCTGCCTACCCCTGTTCACAGAGAGTACACACGGATACATCTGAAGACTCTTTATATCCTTGAAGCTGAAAAAAATCTCTAAATTCTTCAGGAAATTTAATCATAGCATTTGGAAGTTTATGAATAACATGATTCTTCTTCCCATAAAAAGCTATAAATGGATGTATATGAAAATTGTACCTACATTATTTCAGAGAGTTTATGGAATCTCTGTAGCCATGAAAAATCCTAGATAGAGAAGCTATTCTATAAACTTTGGAGGTTGTTCTCCAAAATGTACCCTCAGGGCCCAAGATCTCCTCATCTTTGCAAATGATACCTTTTTTTCTTCTTGCAGGAAGCCAAGAAGACTAATAAGTTGACTGTTTTCTAAGGTACTTACACACTTTGCAAGGTCTGCAAGCATCAGTCTTAAATTTCTCATGTACCTGCAATGAAAATGAGAACACTGGGAGGTCTGTAAATATTTGTGTTAGTCCTTCCTTATCTCTTTATTATTTCTAGAAAGGTATTAAAAGAAATGTGTCCAAATTAGATAATGTGCCCACAATCTCTACTCCAAGGAATGATCCAAGAAAACAGAACCTGGCTTCCTGACCCCTGTGGAAAGTTATCTAGTTGTCTTCAAGGCTTTGCACCCAAGGTTTTGAGCAGAATCCTGACAGCCCACTCCATTTCCAGGCATGTGAGCTCAGGGAGTATTACTCAATGAATGAATCTCACATGTGTCCCAGGAATAAAATGCCAACAGTCACACCTGGCGGTGCTTTATCTGCAAGAAAAATAACCACAACGAAGAACCAAGTGCTTTGGTGGATCGCCATCTCCTAGGATCTTGAACTTTCTTCTTGGTAATTAAAAGAATTAAGACCAGGTCTCCTTAACACTCAGTTCTGTTGAAGAAGGGAGCAGTGTCTGCTTCTGGCAGAGAAGGAAATCATGTCTCCATGGCACCTTCTGACTGTTTTCCACGTAGTATTAGGAAAGCATGTATGCTGAGAAGTCTGGGACCCTGATTACACTCTCCCTGTCTGCACTGAACTCCTTTGCATTTTAAAGTGAGTAATAAAAGAGCAATTATACAAACTTGATTATGTAACATCATAAACAAAATATAGCTTCTGCCAACACTAATTAAGAAACACCAGATTCCTCTGGTGCCACGTGCCCAGTGGACAGACTTGAGGGAAACTGACAAATTTCTTTAAGGGGTGAAAATAACTCCTCCAGTCCATCTCTGAGCCACACAACTGTCAGTGACCAGGCAGGGCTCAGATGCTGACCTTGAGTGTCCTCTACCATACTCCTTAACTCACGGGACTAACCTGCTCACAGCTTAGAGAGTTTTCCTCTTCCTTCCACGACCTACTGCACAGTTGTCCTTTTCAATGCTCATGTGCATCTAGAGGACTCAGAGCTTACAGATATGCAGTAGGTCTGGGTAGGGTTGAATTTCTCCATTTCTAGCAGGCTCCAAATGAAGCCCATTCCACTGATCTGTGGACAATATTTTGAGTAGGGAAGGTCTCTGGATGTGAGTTTGAAACCTCTGACTTTCTTGGAATTCTCAAAATCTTTACAGAGGATTTCATTTTTAACTTTGAGTTCCATTGTAGAATCTGCTCTGCATTCCCCTCCCTTCCACCTCTATCAAACTTGGGTTTTGCAGCTGCATTTTGATTGGCACCTTGACATTCACTTATTGTTTTCCATCACTGCTTTCCTTAAATTTGTTTTCAAACTTTTCATTGAAAATAAAGTCACATTTCATCGTGTCACTCTCTTGCTTAAAATTATTCAGTGCCTTCTATCATACTTAGAAAGCAATTTTGTGTGTGTGTATGTGTATGAGTGTATGGTATTAAAGATGGAGCCTAGGGCCTTTGCATTGACTGAATTACATCCCCAGACATTGTTTTTCTTTCTTTCTTTCTTTTTTTTTTTTTTTTTTTTTTTTTTTTTTTTTTTTTTTTTTTTTTTTTTTTTTTTTTTTTTTTTTTTTTGGTATCATGAATTGAACTCAAGACCTTGCACTTGCCAGGCAGGCACTGTGCTGCTGAGCTGTACCTTTTGTTCTGCTAGACCTTGTTTTAATTTGTATTTTTTTATTTTGGGACAGGGTCTGGCTAAGTTGCACAGGCTGGACTCAAACTTGTAACCCTCCTGCCTCAGCTTCCATAGTGCTGGGATTAGAGGTGCATGTATAACCAAGCCCAGCTAGCAAGAAAACTTCTTAATACGGCATGTTGGCTTGTCATGATCTAGGCCATAGGTTTGGTGCAAACCTATGGCATGCGTGCTGCAGCAGGCTGTTTTGTATCATTGAAAGCTCTGTTACTGAGTTTTTCTTTTAATGTAGATTTTTTTTACCTAAACTAAAATCTCAGTCCTCGGGTTTAACTGCAGTGTTGGCACTTTGGATAAATAAATGGGTTTTGAGTTGCAGTTTGGGTGCTCTGCTTCTAAAAGGTTCGCCTGCTCTAGGCCCTGTCCTTGACTGCAGCCTCATGTCTCCCCACAGCTGTCTTCTCCTCATCTGCTTCCCAACAAACACTGCAACTCCTACTCTGCCTCCAGACTCAAAGCAGGTTGCTCTGCATTTTCTACCCTCTCCTTCCAGCCTATCCCCTTCCCCACCAGCATGCTCTTCCTCCTTCACAGATTCCACTTCCTCCAAATATGTGGCCTATTCTTTTTTTTTTTTTTCTGCTTTATTTTCTTTTGGTCCAAGACTTATCTATTGTCTGTTTACTTCTTTGTTTCCTTTACAAACAGAGCCCCCTGACCCAAGGCAGAGGCACATCTTTTCTGTTATATGCATAATGCACCATTAACAGCACACAGGGTTTAATGCTAATAAAGTAAGTATTCAAGAACGGAAGGAAGGAAGGAAGGATAAAAAGGGAGGGAAAGAGGAAGGAAGAAAGCAAGGGAGGGAGGGAAAGAGAAAGGATAAAACAAAGGGAAAAAGGAAGAAAAGAACTCAGTAGCCCTTATTGATTTTCTTCTTCTCCTACCACTGCATGAAGCTAGAGTAAAGATATTGTCTCCAATCCTCATGAAACATTTTTAGTGTTTCCTGCCAAAGATTCTAGGAAAGCAAATTAGTTCCTCAGAGTCTTAGTCACAAAACATGCATTTAATACTGAAGTACATTACTGAAGTACAGGAACAGATGCTGAGTAAATCATATGGGCCATGGCAATTTTTAATGGAAGAAGACAATTATGATTATTCTATCAAAATTTCTTACAAATGGCATACTCAATGATTGCCTTGTCCCAGGAGAGATGCCAAATTTTATTGATGAGAACAATGAAGTCAATTCCTGGACTGCCTTCCTGCCTTCCTGCCTTCATTCCTTCTTTCCTTCTTTCCTTCCTTTCTCTCTTCCTCCCTTCCTGCCTCTCTCCATTCTTCCTTCCCCCTTTTTGTCCCTCCTTCCATCCCTCCTCCCTTCTTTCGTCACAGAACATGCATTTCGTTCCTCCCTCCCACAAATAGTGCCTGAGTGCCTACAAGCTAGACCTAGAGAAAGCCAGGCAAAGAAGATGCTGCTGTGGCCTTGAAACATTCACAGAGAGGGCCACACACTCATGAGACCCCACATCCAGGAAGCCACCATGTGTTTGACCAAATGTTATAGCAGAGACACATTTCCACACGGAGAACAGACTGTGGGGTAAAGGATCTTCCTGGAATTCAGCTGCCTAAGAAATCCTTTATAATTCCATATTCTCAGTTCTGGATTTATTAAAGGTCACAAAAAAAAGCAATATTCTTCTCTACCAGAAAAGCAATCTCTGAATTAAGGCCTCCCTAAAACTACATTTCATGGTAATGAAGACTGTATTATTAAAATGGATTTTAATTTTACTGTTTTACTCTGAAGTTGGGAAAAAGAATGATTAATTAAAAAGAATGCTTTCCTTTCTTTTCCCCCCTTGGGTGGGTTTTCACACCCATTTGGCCTAATTATCCCTGGCCAAGGGCCCATCCAATTGCAGCTGAATGCAGCTAGCAGTGTGGAGAAATGTCTGCTTGCTCCTCCAGGGCCCAGACACTTGCAGGGACAGAGTGGCTCTGACATTCTGGGTAAGCCCATCATGGCTAGCATTACATCAAATGATTATGTAAATTTGACTTCTAAGAAGTAATTGAAATAGATTGTTCTCATTTTTCCTCTATGAAAACTTCATGAGACATTAGTTGCAATCCCCAAAAGAGACACAGGCGAATAGTTGTGACTCTCAGCTGTAAGTGTCTGACATGGAAATGTTCTCCAGCGTATTCTCAAAGAATCCAGCCCTGTTCCATCAGGAGGGGAGGGCAAACTCTTTTGATGGGTCTCAAGGAACATGAACTCTTGGACAGCAGGACCTGATCTGGCTCACTCAGTTTCCCTGACCTTGGTATGATACTCAGCACAGACTGGGTGCCTTTGAACTCCGCTGAGTGAACGTATGGTCCTTCCAAGCACGTTTGCTGGCACTGATAGTTCAGTTTCTGAATAATGCCTGTCCTCCTTGTACTTTGTGAGTCTTATTTGGCTCTATCTCCCCATAGCACAAATGATTCCCATGTTTCTAATAAAAAAAAAATTAAACAAGTACTCTTGAGAGGGCCACTTGCTATTTTTTAAGTAGATATGACTCTTGTTCAGTATCTAAGGTCACATTGCTTATCTTTCTGGGCCCTCAATGGCTACTGCAGGCCATCAACCAGTATGGATAGTCTCATTAGTGCTGATGCTGCTTTCAGCTGCTGATCTGCTAGGTGAGGCTCTTTGGTCACCACCCTGAACTCATGTCTTTGCAAAACCCTCTTTGGTATCTCTGAGTTCTTGTACTACCAAGTTCTCTTGCTTGGGGCCTGTGAGTTAACATAGCTTCCAACAATGGTAGGTGAAGTAAAAATAGCTAGAATTCAGCATGTAATAGAGGAAAGAAAATAGATTTTCCTATTGGATAGCCTGGAGTACAAACTAACTCTCTGCTTATCAGCCTCCCCAAGCCTCACTTGTCTCATTTGTAAATGGAGATAAAAATGTCATAGAGTTGGTAAGAGAATTAGGTTACATAAAATGTACAAAATGCTTACACTGAACCTGAAATGCTGCAGTGTCCAATATGAAAGTGATTTGCTGTTATGCCCAAAGCTTGGGTCATACCTGTCAGTGAGACCAGAAAACATAAATGTGGACATCCTCGCCTACCATTTCGGCCAGAGAGCTCCAGCTCTCAGTCAATGTGGTGCTAGGTAAGTGCTGTGTGGGACACAGGCCCAAAGCACAGCTTTGTCAGACTTCTTATACTCTCTGTTGTGATACGGAGTAAATATTCTTGAGAGAGCTGCAGGGCAAGTGCTCCAGCCAGAACATCTGTTGGCATCGATTTATCTTCATCTAGGCTCAGATTTTCAGCTAGAGTTGTTTGAACAGGAAAATAACTTCAGGACCAGGACAGTCTCTCTCCGGGCCCTGTTTGTTAGAGTAACAGCTTACAAAATTCAGGTGTGACTTGCACCACACTGTGTGGCATTTCAGGCCTTCTGTGGCTCAAAACCCATAAGGATCCTCTTAGAAACACAGAGGGAGTGGCAGACTACCACAAGGACCAAGAAAACCAAAATCCTAGACGTTCCCTTCCTCCACATGTCTTTCTCACTACTAAGTAACTGAGCTTTAAAAAAAATGAATTCTGAAAGTCAGTGCTAAGAGATCTCCTAGAGATTATCTAATCTACTCCTCTCATATTAAATTGGAGAATGGAGCCTCAAAGAAGGAAAGTGACTTGCCCAGGGTCACATACTTAATCAGTGGGAATGAATTTGAAATTTCTACACAGTAGCTGCTTTTATCTTGTGTGTAGATAAGATTCTTATAATAAAAATAACCTTCAAACATATTATGGAAGCACTGAATTGGATAAATTCTATAGGCGAACTGTCACCAGGTCTCAACCCCTGTGGATCTTTATTAGCTAATGAGTTCTTCGGTCTCACCTTCCTAGCTGCAGGATGTCAGCTGTCCTCCTCCTGATTACCAGTTGATATCTTCCTAGGTCTGCATTGCTGGAGGTTCTCAGATTGAGTGTCACAAGAGGAAGTGCATTGAGTGTACTGTGTCCCAGTCTTCTTGCTGAGGCCTGCTGCCATTTGAAAATAATTCTTAGTCTCCTCTGCTGCTACCCAAAAGCTGCATCTGTCTTTTCCTCCAGGCTTGGGGCTGTTGCCACTCTGCATACCCAGTTGTCTGCTTCCTGCAGGGATCAGGAGAAGGCTCCTTGCTTCTGATGAAAGGCACTTCTTTAAGGACTACTAAGAAGTATGTCTTGTGCCTGTGCTTCAAAATGGTGCCTTGGGCTTTACTTCTACCCCAACTGTTTTGCCTGCTCTCAAATACAGTGCTTTGTTCTGCCCAGGGAATGGACATGGCAGAATCCTCCACGATGTCTTTCAGAGACCCACAGAGTAGGTTTTGGAAGTTTCCCTCCCATGTTCCCTGGTGGTAGATGCATGGCAGACAGTAGGTTTGAGCTGCAGCTAGTATCTGGAACCACCTACTGCTCTCGCATCCTGCTTGATAAGAGAAGTGACTTATGCCCAGGTAGCTTGTTAGCAACACTGTAAGAATTTCTTTTAAGGAATTTTATTGCCTACCCCATTCCCAGATCAGTTACACCAGAGCCTCTCAGGATGGGGCCTGGAATCTGTGTTGAAACAGCTGTAGAAGACAGGAAGAGCAGTCCTCTGGGGAGCATTCATTCACTGGGACGGGTTATGGGGGAGCTTCCAGGTACTAGGGGTGCTCCTATACCTTCATCTTTTGAGCACAGGGGGATAAGAGATTTTGCTGGGGAAGGTAATGGGTAGAGATGTCATCACTGTCAATGGCCCTTGTTGGTCCCAACTCTAGTCTCCTGCTTTTCCCACTCAAAAATGTCTGCTAGAAGAATAAACAAGCGAGCTTCACACCACTGGGAAGGAGAGCTGCAGCAAAGGAAATAAATCACTTCATTTTGTTTTATTTCAGAGACCTATGTGTTTTATGTTCTTGAACTTGTTTTTCAAATGAAAGAAATCTATTTAATATGCTGGTTTGCAGGTGTTTTTAGGTTTCAATAAAAGGAGCTCAATGCAAATGCCATTCTGGGCATTGTAAGAATGCCAGGGCTTTTTGAAGGTCACCTCAAATTTGTACGGGGACAAGACAGGAGGATCAGCCAGTTAGCCTGGGATAGACAGTTTCCTATGAAACAGGATTTTTAGTGCTAGATCTGTAAAAGTCCCAAGAATACCTGGACAAATTGATCATTCCACCAAGAAGTGCTATTCATAGTTGATTCCATTTTCATAGTGATCGCAAAGGAGACACAAGGTTAAGAATTTGATGTTTGCGGGAAAAGATACTACTGACAGCTAAGTCGAAACCCCAAGGTCCATGGCAGAACATTTTCATGACCTTCAGCTCATTTTTCCTGAAAACCACAACCCACTTGATATCCTTCCTCCTTAATTAGAAGAAGGGAGCTCACAAACCCATTAGGGTAGGTGCATTCCTTATTTTGTGCTTCTGTTTTCTGTCTGTAACTGCGGCCTCCAGGTATTAGGTATCCAGAATTTTTTTTTATTAATTAAGTTTATTGGTACATTTTAGACATATGTAATGATCACATTCATCATAGGGAATTTGTACCTGTACATGATATAACTTGAATCTTTTTCCCCTTGCCCTGCCTTCCCTTTGACCCCTCATCCCTCCTTATTTACAAAAACTTTGTTTCCATTTTTTGCTTGTTTTCTTCTTTCTCATCTATGATTAGGAATCACTGCAATAACTGATAATAGTGTTATTAGTCACTTGTTAATAACTTGAAAATTGTAGCCCAAGTCCATCTGAATTCACAGCCCATAAGCTATTTAGTGTACCGTGCTGTGCCTCAGAAG
>RJWT010048981.1:0-11066 GCA_004365215.1 Cuniculus paca
TTTTTTTTTCTTTTTCCTACCTTCCTTTTTCCCTCTCCCCTCCCTAATACCTATTCCCAACTAAGCATTTTCTCTCTACTTCATAATATCTAGTATACATTCTTGTCCTTATATACACTTTAAGTTTCTCAAACTAGAAAAACCATGTGATATTTGCACATGTGTGTTTGATTTATTTCACTTAAGAGTATGATCTCAAGGTGCATACTTCTACCTAGAAATGTCTCAAGTTTATCCTTCTTTATGGCTGAGTATTATCTCCATTGTATATAAAAAAAGTCCTGTTTATCCATTCATGGGTTGATGGACATTTAGGCTGTTTCCAAGATTTAGCTATTACAAATTGTGCTGCTATAAACATGAATGTTCATACATCACTGTGATATGCTGCTTTTCATTCTTTAGGGACGATACCAACAAGGCAAATAGCTGTGTCAAATAAAATCTCTAGTACTAGTTTTTTGAGAAATCACCACACTGTTTTCAACAGTGGTTTCACCGGTCTACATTCCCACCAAGAGTGTAGGAGGGTTCCTTGTTCCACACAGCCCCACCGCCATTTGTTATTGGTTGATTTGTTGATACTAGCCATTATTTTTGGAATGAGATGGAATCTCAACCTTGTTTTAATTTGCATCTATAAAATGACCAGTGACATTGAACATTTTTTCATATATTTATTTGCCATTTCTACTTCTTCATTTGAAAAGTGTCTATTAGTTTCAGATGCCCATTTTTGGATTGGGTCTTTAAATTTAGGGGATGTGAATTGTTTAGTTCTTTAGATATTCTAGACCTTAGTCCTTCGTCTGAGGAATGGTTGGCAAAAATTATTTCTGAGTCGATGAGTTGTTTCTTCATTCTACTGGTTTTTTTTGTTTTACAAAAGATGAGAGCCTATTTGTTAATTCTTTTTAATATTTTCCTTGTATTCTGGATTTTGTTCATGAATTTTTGGCTTTACCAATGTCTTCAAGAGTTCTGCCTATTCTATGTTGGAATAGATTTAGGGTTTCTGCTTTGTTATTCAGATCTTTGATTCATTTTGATTTTAGCTTAGTGCACATTGTGAGACATGTGTCTAATTTTTGTCTTTCACATGTGGTACAGTTTTTCCAGCACTAATTATTGAAAAGGTCATCTTACTTTCACTGAGGATGTTTGGTTCCTTTGCCAAAGAAAAAGTGACTGTGTTTGGAGATGTTTCTGCATCTTCTAATCTGTTCCATTGATTCTCAGGTTTATTTTTGTGCCAGTACCATGTTGTTTTTAATCACAGTAGCTTTGGAGCATGATTTAAAATCAGGGATTCTGATGCCTCCTAAGTTGCCTTTGTTGCCCAGAATTGGTTTTGTTGTTCTAGGTCTCCTCTGTTTCCAGATAAATTTCAGAATTGTCTACTCTAACTCTGTGAAGTATGCTATAGGTATTTTGATAGTGATTGCAATAAATCTGTACAACAATTTCAGGAGTATGGTCATTTTCACTACATTGGTTCTTCCTTCCCAAAAACAAGGGATATCTCTCCATCTTTTGATATCTTCTTGGATTTCCTTTTTCAAAGTGCTGTAGTTTTCTTTTTCTTTTTCTTTTTTTTTTGTGGCACCGGGGATTGAACTCACGACCTTGCGCTTGCCAGACAGGCACTTAGATCGCTGAGCTAGATCCCCGGCCCTGGTGTTTTTGAGACCAGGTTTCACTATGCCATTCAGGCTGGCCCTGAGCTCACTTTGTAGCCCAGGCTGATCTCAAACTCACAACGATCCGCCTGTCTCAGCCTCCCGAGTGCTGGGATTACAGGCATGAGCCACCACGCCCAGCTAAAGTGTGGTAGTTTTCAATGTAAACATATTTTACTTCCTTCATTGGAAAGATTTGTATTTTATTTTTCTTGATGATATTGTAAAAGGTGTTGTTTCTCTAATTTGTCTCACAGGGAATTTGTTGTTTGTTTAGAGGAATGCTACTGATTTTTGAGTGTTGGTCTTGCATCCAGATATGCAACTAAATTTGGTTATTAAATCCAGAAACCCTTCACTGGAGTTTTTGGGGTCTTCTGTGTAGGGCATCATGTCATCTGCAAATAAGGATAATTTAACTTCTTTCTTTCCTATCTTCATTCCATTTATTTCTTTCTCTTCTCTAACTGCTCTGGCTAATGTTGTAAAGAAGTATATTGAATATCTAGCTAGTTTTATTGATTCAGATCTTCAATGTGCTTTTTGCATAACATGTCATGTGTGAATGGTCTAGTTTTATTTTGCATATGGAAATGATCTTTTCCCAATAACAATATGCTAAAACCTTTGTCCCTCTGATTTTTGTATTCTAGAACATCAATTGATCAAATAATAAGACATATTAATTTGCAATATCTAATTTCCTCTTTAAAATAATAGTATTTTTACACTATTTGTCTGTGTTTTCTTATATTTTTGGATAGCACTCCCAAACTCTCTTTCATTTCTTATTGTTTTTACTTTCAGAGTGGCAATTCTATGTTTAATTCCTTAGAACTCTTTTATGTCTCTAATAATCCTAATTAAATATCTCAAAGGATACTAATGCAGGGGAGGTTTAATTGTTAATATTTTTGATAAATGTTTAGTTTCCTCTGGGACATTATTCTACATGCCTTAGAACTTCTTTTATGTTGACTTTGGTGTGATGTCTGATTAATTATTTACATCTTAATTTGAGGCAACAAAGAAGAATTCTTTGTACTTAGATAAGTATAAAGAATATTATTTTGCTTTATGGCAACAGGATGAGGTCCCACACATTACCCTGGAAATTATCCTTCTAAATGCCAAAATGAATGAAGTTTAATAACATATAATAAAACTTCCTGCATGAACTTTAAGCTTTCTGATAGTTTTTATCTTTGCTTTAATTCCTATAATATAAATTGTTCAGGAAAAAAAATAAAGGAGAAATTCTTAATAGATACATGCAGGTTTGTAAATTTGGCCATGAAAAGGTAATGGATATCTGTTTGGAAAATTTACATTTTTTATTCAAAACATGAGGCAAGATTAGACCCAGTAACAATAGAAATGAAGGAAGGTCAAAGAGTCTAAATACATAGGCAAAGTTTTTAATTGGGAACTTTTACCTGAAAAGGAAAAAGGACTGCACTGATCAAGAGAAATATCAGTCTGGCCCCTTAATAAAAGAAGGGAAAAGCTTTTTATCAGTTTGCTGTGGTGGATTAGGGACTGAATGATTATTATCTCAGTTCTCATTTTGTGAGGTGGCTCTAGATAACTCTTTTTTTCACTTGAGAAGCAATCCAGTTTCCATGAAATGATTAATCCTGCTTGGCAATGCAAACAGAGCTCCTATCATAGGATAATTACTCCCACATAGGGAGATATCTCATCAAGATTAAAGACAATTAAAGATTAAAGACTGGAAACTTCTAGGTGCAGTTCCTGGTGTTCTGTAACAGGATGTTTAAAGAGTTGCCAATTTGTTCCCCTGCAGATTCTGAAAATAACTTAGTTACTCTTATATTCATGTACTCATTCTTCAAGTGTGTATTAGTTGGGTTTCCTGTCAGCAGAAAACATTACCTAACACCCACAGCTTGAAGAAGGATTTAGTTTGATTCATAGTTTCAGGGGATTTGGTCTGTGATTGACTAGATCCAAGGCAGAAACATTGTCTTGGTTACTTTTCTCTCAGTGCTGAGACAAAATATCTGACACCAAAAATGAAGGAAGGAAATGTTTATTTAGCTTACAGATTTTGGAGGTTTCTGTCCATACTCAGCTGGCTCCAAGGTAGGATTGTGTGGCTGAAGGGCAGCCATTCATGGCAGCCTCAAGCAACAAGAACTAAAAGGACAAAAAAGAGAGAAGTATGCCTCTTTCCCTCTCTTATATGGTATACCAGCTACCCATTACCCTCCAGGAGGAATGTAGCACAAATTCTCTATACCTTCCTCTTACACAGAATGAGGATATTTACAAAGTAAGGATCCTGGCTCCCTGCTGAGTCTCTTAGTTAAACTTCTAAATTTCTCAAGCTGACACAATGTAGCAACCATAACAATCCACCCCTTGTCAACTTGGCAAGTAGACATATTTCTTTACATTGGTTTTCAGATATAAGATATGCTTATTCTTCACATTTTGCTACTTGAACATTGTAACTCAGCTTAACAATCCTTAAGAACCAGCATTAAATCTATCAACAAGTTATCACATTAGAAAGATAACATTTTGTCCTTGGACCCCCAAGACTCATGCACATCCCTTTATGCAAAAGTCATTTAGTCTATCTGCAAGACTTGCCAAAGTCCAAACAGTTTCAGATTGCTGAAAAGTTAAAGTTCCAAGTCTCCTTGGAGATGAAAGTCAAACTCTTAGTTGCAAACCCCTGTACAAATAACAACAAAGTTAAACACTACTGACATATAATGGCACATAATAAACATTTCCATTCCAAAAGTTACAAATGGTAATACAAAGAAATGGGACCAAAGGAAATTCAAAATATAGCAGGGCAAGTATTAAGTCCTGAAGTTCCACATTCAGCATCTGAAACAATCTGATTGTGAGCTCCAAAGGGTTTGAGTGACTCCACCCCAATGATCCTTTTGGTGGTTGTAGCTACCAAAGCTTCTCTCTTAGGCCTGCTTTGCTCAATCATTGCAACATTCCTTACATGATCCACACTCCTGGGTTTTCTTAACTTCTGGGTTCTACACTGCATCTTTGGCTTCACACTCACAGCTCACACACTGCCCTCTCAGGGGCACACTACCTGGCCTTCCAGACCTTCCAAAGTTGGGGTGGAAGCCTTTTAACCTCAGAATTCTTGAATTCTGTATGCACCTAAAACTAGCACCATATGGATGATGATGAGGTCTGCTGCCAATTGGAGCAGTATCCAGGCTTTCCTGTCTCTTGATTGTAGGGGTCTAGTGCCTGGATCACTGAACACTCTGAACCTGATTCTGAGGAACAGATTCTTTATGCTGCCACCATTCTGGAACCAGGTGTGTCTTCCATCATCATTCTGGAACATAGTGCACTGTGGCTCTCTCCTCAAAGCAAAGTTTTTTACTTTTGCAGTTTTGAGGTTGCAAAGGGTGAAGACCTGCCACCACTTTCTGTGATGCCCCCAGGCCATCTTTTTATTCCTCTGTTCCTTCTCAGCAATCAAGATCTCAGCTCTATCTTTGTACTCTACAGATTTACTGTAATTTTCTTTCTGGCCAAACTCACAATGTTTTAAATTACCCTGCTGGGCTCTTTACTCTTCATTCACAACATAAATCTGGTTAAAAGCCCCCAACAATAGCATTGCACCACCTCAATATTTGACTGCCTTGAAGTATCTTCTGCCAGATTAATTAGTCCACTGTTCTTAATCTGGATAGGAGCAAAATGCAGAGAAACTTTCAGCCAAGCCATAACACACATTGTCTGGAATCCAGCAACCAATGCAGTCCTTCCCAGGAGAAACCTCCTGAACCTGGTCTTTACTGGCAGGATTTCTATCAGCCTTCTGCTCTCCTGAGCTCTGACCAGAATCTCCCATACAGAAAAGCTTAAGATGTTTCAGCTCTACTCCTTCAGGTGACATCTCCAAATGTTTCCAAATTCTTCCCAAAAAACATTCCCAAAGACTCTTGAACCACATGGTCAGGTATAGTCACAGCAATGACCCCACTCTGGTACCAAACTCTTTTTTGGTTACCTGATGCCCAAAATGAAGGAAAGAAAGATTTACTTAGCTCACATATTTTGGAGTCTTCTGTCCATACTCAGCTGAATCCAAGGCAGGGTTGTGTGGCTCAGGGGTGCCATTCATGGCAGCCTCAATCAACAAGAGCAAAAAGGATAAAAAAGGGAAAAGCATGCCTCCTTCCCTCCCTTATATGTTATGCCAGCTACCCATCACCCTCTAGGGGGGATGTAGCACAAAATCTCTATACTCCCTCTTGCACAGAATGAGGATATTTAGAAAGTAAGGGTACTGGCTCCCTGCTGAGTTTCTTAGTTAAGCTTCTAAACTTCTCAAGTTGACACAATGTGCCAACCATAACAAACATGACAGAAGAGTGCAGAAAAGCAAAGATGCTTGCTTCCTGGCATCTAGGAAACAAATTAGGAGAAGAAATAATGCAGATATAGACCTCAAAATCAGGCCTCCCTGACTTTTGCAGATTCACCAGGATGTATGATTTATTATCCCTGTGTGTATCCCAAATCCCATCAAATTGATGCTGCAACTCACAACAAGGGTAGGTCATGGTGGGGTTAAAAGCTTTGTTATGGTTTGTGTCTGGATGTTTACCCAAAGCCTCATGCAGTCCTGGAGGTGTACTTTTCAGAGGTGGTTGAATCTAGAGTTTGTGATTGATTTATTACCTAGTGCTGGGATTATGGGTGTGAGTGTTACATTCACCTTAGGGTGGGTAGCCTAAATGTAATATAAGGGAAGAAAGTATCTTCTCTTGCATTTCTCTCTCTTTGTTCTTTTTGCTTTTGCTGACTTCCATTGCCATGAATTGTTGCTCCTCTGCCATGCCACTCTTGCTTGGACTCAGCAGATTATGGACTGAAACCTCCACAAACTTTAAACTAAATAAATCTTTCCTTCTTTAATTTGGGGTGTCAGGTATTTTGTGCCAGCCATGAGAGAAAGTAATCAAGACAAACCTCTTGTGGTTTTTTTCCTGTCCTTTTCTGTATACTATTCTTTTAATCCATATAATGCATATAATGCCTTAAATTTCTTTGTATCTTTTCCTCCTCTGTCCTCTTGACAGCCCCTAACTATATAATTTATAGAGCTAAAAGGAAATGTGCAATAGAAATTTCAAAGAGAAAAAAATCTATTACCTGATAGGATAGTTGTATGTCTACTTGAGGTGCTACCTTTTACAAAACTATTCTGTTCAAAGAAGATACAAAGATACAGCTATTTGTGTATATTGCTTAAATTATAGTACACCTAGACTGTAAACTGCTGGAAGACAAGGATATTTGTCTCTTTTAAGGCTTTATCGCTGACATTTTATGTTGAATCATTATAAGTGTTTGTTGAGTCAATAAATGAATGAATGAATGAGCAATAATGCTTACTCTATGATTTTATAGGATTGAGAGATTGTTTGATAAATTACAACACTGCATTTTGGGAAAAGAGCTGCCTTTTGAACAATTTTTTATTTTTGCCTTTATCTTTTCCTTCTCTCTTCCTAACATCCAAATAAATTATAACCATTTCTAGCCAAACCCATTTAAAAAATATTGCTTCCTAATGTGAAGGTTGATTTTCAGCCAAAATGTCTATAGCTGATTTAATTGGACAAATACTAGAACAAATTAAAAAATTTAATCTTAAGTCCTCTAAGTAAGAATCATCTTTCTAGCATAATATTTCCATCTTTGATGGTCTTCTCATACAGAATGCCAAAGTCAGCTCTTTTCCATGATTTCTGTGCTATCAGATTTAAGCTTTAGCTTTAACTTGATTGACTCTACTTTCTTTTCTGCTTCAAGGAAACCTGTTGCCACTGTTGGCATATTTACTGCTGCCCTTGCAGATATATGAACTATCCCAAGCATAACATGACCACAGATGGTAGAAAGCTCACTTTAATCAATCTCATGCTGTGTTTTTGGAACTGCCATTAGCAGTGCTCTAGCATCATGGCTGATTGTCAGGGGCCAGCCTATGCACTGGTTGTGTGGAGCACTGATCTATTTAATTTTAACAGAGCACAACATAACATCTTTAACTTGCCATTTTTCAAGACAGTATATATTTATTGCTCAGTACTCTCCAGCTATTTCAAGGATGAGTACAGTATGAGTTAAGAGATTTCAGTGTACTGGGTACTTCTGTGTAAAACAAGTGAGCAGGTGGTGCAAAATGTTTTTATCTTCTCCAGTGACTAAAAACTCATTTTCAAACAGCCCTTAGTTCCTTAGGACCACAGAAAGGGGGTATGGCTTGCTGTTCTAGCCAAATGGATATCATTGTTATCTCTTTCTGGGGAAACCAGCTCATACCTTATTTGCCAAAATGAATTAGAAAGTGTGTGTGCTTGCCTGGTTCAGACTATAGTGGAGTACAAGCTTTAATCCTCACAGTTCTAAGAGCTATTTATGAAACTGAATGGCAGTCCTAGGAGAGCTTTTAAACTCTCCTAGTGGGTAAACTTAGTGTTCCTAGGTACTCTGAATACCTTGGTAGACTATCAAGAAGAGTAAAGGAAACACATAAAAAAGGAGCATAAAGGAGTAATCTGAGTAGATTAAAATTCACTTTTAAATTTTTTTATTTTAATGCAATACAAGTTGATACTACCAAAGAAAACATACAAAGCACTTTTCTTCTGTGAAAAAAATGAAACAAAATCTCATAACAAAATAGAAAACAATAATATTTAATATACTGTGTATCATGATTTTAAAAATAGTCAAAATGTTACTGAGAGTAAAAGTCATGGACAAAAACTGGCTTACAAAGAAACAAATAAAATCATAAAGTTTTCTTTTTGGTAAACAAAAAGAAACTAGTGTAAGTGAAACAAATTAGCATATATCTTAAAATGTCTTTTTAGGCTGGGGATATAGCTCAGTGGCATAAGCACCCGCCTGGCAAGTGCAAGGTCATGAGTTCAATTCCCAGTTCCAAAATAAATAAATAAATAAATAAATAATTGAAATCAATGAGATAGATAATTTGGGGAACTTATATTTAGCATTGTGTGTCTGATTTGCCTTCTTTCTATTGATAAACCACAGTTGTCAGCTTAAAAGTTGCTTGGGATTATTGTAGAACTTTAGGTCAACAAAAATTATAAAATCTATTGGCAATTAAGGAAAATTAGGTCTGATTCTTTTCATGCAAAGTGGTATGTACATTCTCCCCTCATCTTTTAGTAAGTTAATACATTCTAAAGTGTGATTTTCAAATAGTATATTAACTTAAAAAATTCTCTATAAGATTTCTTTGCTTATCAAGAATCTTTTCACGCTATAAAAGTCTCACAAATGGATTTAACGCCTTGAAATTCTGCCTTATTTTGTTCTAATTTAATTTTAATACTGTATTATTTCTCATGAAGTTTATTAATTTGTGAAATCAAAATAACATGAAAAAACTGAAACAACTTAACAAATATAAATTTACTTTTATTCAGGAATTCAGTTCATTCATACCACTATGGAAATCAATATAGAAATCTCCACAGATAGAAGTATCCTTTCTGACACCTTGGTGTTAGGCCTCATAGCTACACAGAGTGATTTGCTGATTTAATTCCACTGTTTATCATTTCTCCTTCTCCTCCTCTTCGACAAAATACTATTAATACATTGCTTTAGTGATGTCTTGGTCACTTTTCTTTTATTACTGGCACCAAATACCCAATGCCCAAAATTAAGGGAGGAAAGGTTTCTTTAGTTCACAGTTTGTGGAGGTTTCAGTCCATATCTGCTGGGTCAAAGGCAGGGTGGCATGGCAGAGGAGCAACAGTTCATGCCAGCTGGAAGACAGCAAAAGTAGCAAGAGCTGAAAAGGAAGGAGCACACAGAGAAGATTCTTTCTGCCCATTATATTGTATGTAGGCCACACCCTACTTGAGTGTAGCACTCACAACCATAATCTCAGCATTGGACCATGAATCAATCACAAACTCTAGAAGCCCAACCCCATGACTCCATGAGGCTTTGTGGGAGCATCTAGACACATACCATAACAAGTGTTATTAAGGCAATTAATATTTTAAAGTGTTTAAACTATTTCATGATAGGTAGCAAGCACTAATAATGTTTACTTGTAGTATAAATATTAATAATCACATGGAATAAAATCATTGTCACATAATTTGCTGAAACTGATTGAATTTGGTGTTTTCTTAACAAGTATTACCTTATTTAATCTTCCATATTTTCTTAATGAGAAGAATTATCCTTATTTGCATATGAGCAAGTTAAGAATCAATGATTAAGAAATTTTTATGAATTCAGAAGGCTTTGGAAAGTTGAGATATAAATTCAGATTTGCCTAGTGTCAAGACTATGTTGTTAACCACAACCCAAAGGAATTTTCTTTGATGTGTTCTTATTTGGGTTAAAACAGACCAGTCAGTCTCATATAAAGAGACATCATACTCATTTATTCATATGCAAATATCCTTTGAACATAATATATTTCTTAAAATAGAATTTGCTCATTGAGAAAGAGAATTAATGACAGTATCATCTTTTGGGAAACTATTCAACCATTGGTATGATTTAAATGGTGTCAGAGAAAATGACAGGCAGTATCAATCTACTCCAATAGCTTGCAAACATATGATTACAAGGATGGGCAAGTACAGCAGGGCAAATGTCTATGTTCCTGCACCATCAAAGTACTAAGACCAAAAAATGAACATAGTTCTGGATACTAAAAGTAGATAAAATTGCTAAAATTTGTGTTTATAATTGAAAAAGACAGTTTGCAATACAAATATAATTATGATAGGTATTTACTTAATTGTACATTCGTTTGAAGGTAGGAATAATTTCTTGTTCATTTACCCTCACACTATATAAGTTAATACATCCTGACACTTAACATCTGGATAAGACCTGTACCAATTTCATTAACTAATTTACATCCATCCACAAAACTCCTGTTTGGACAGAAGATAAATCCATGATCCCAGTTAGTCAGTCCCTCCATCAATGTCCTGATTTCCATACCAATCTACCCCTAGGGATGTTGTTTTTGTATTTATGTCTTCTTTCATCTCCATCAGAAAACTTCCTTTTTATTTCCACCAAATCACTCCAGTTGGCCTTCAATATGATTTATTATAATCCTTTCTTTTTAAAACATCTCCACAGACCTCCACTTTCCTTAGTCACTAGTTTTCTATTCACTTTTTAGCCAAAATCTCTCCTGAAAGTTATTGCTCTTTTCCTTCTCTAAACTTTGATTCTTTCTTCAACCTATTCCAGTTAAGCTTTGCTCCATGAAGACTCAATAAAAAAATTCTATTCAACATTGCAAATTACAATTACTAATGGCAAATTTATTGTCCTGTTTTA
>RJWT010048982.1:0-11065 GCA_004365215.1 Cuniculus paca
TCTAATCGTTAGAAAATCATTTCCAGTACAAAAGACTGAAAACATTCAAATATGCATCACTATAGGTGGGGCTGGTTGGAAAATAGTACACATCTACGTGAAGTATTATACAGTTATAAAATGGAACAAGAAATATTTTAGGTAGTTATAAATTAATCTCTAAGATATTCTTCGAAGTAAAAACAGTAAAGTTAAGCAGAACTGTGAAACTGTATGCCTTATACTCTAAAGAAGAGAAGTAAGAATACTATATATAAAAATATATGTGTATACATATATATTTGAATATGATATTATATGTAGGAATATATTGTATATATAATATATATTTACAATACATATTTATCATAATACATATGCATATTTCTACATAATACGGTAAAACCTAACAAAAATTCACTCAAATAGGAAAGAAAGGTAGGACAGGGTAGAGAAACTAGACTTCTCTGTATATATATTGTTTTGTAGTTGCAGTTTTGAAACCATGTATTTTATCAAATAAATTTAGTAAACAATTCCTGACAGAAAGAAAGCAAAACATACAAGTGAATCTGGCCACATATCATATTGCTGGCATAATTGCATTAAGAGGAATTAACTCAATGGATTTAAACAGGGTAACTTGTTTATAAGTGCCTACAAAAGAATACCCCAAGAAGAAAATAACAACAAAAAACCCAAACTGTAAAAAAAAAAAAATCGTAAACTGTCACTGGTACTCATACTGTCATGATAATATTGGAGTTGCTAGTCTAAAACTGGTAGAGTCATATTTTCAGATAAAGCAATTGTGTAAGATTGTAAGTTTGGGTAAGAGAAAGGTATGCATCAGTAGAGCAAGATGGCGGCTAAGTGAGATCTTCCAGCAATCATGGTCACCCACACATACCCATTTCAACAGCTGGTCACATTCCAACAAGAGCCAAAGAAGCCCGGTGAGAGACCACAAGGTGTGGTTTTAGTGCAATAAAAAGAAAAGCACTGAAGATGGTGGAAGGAAATCGCTGCCTGTTGTCAACTCCTAACCTCCTCTAAGCAGCACCATGTGCAGAAAGATGTTTCCTAGCTGGGAGAGGGAGTGGGATTCTGTCCAGGCCTTAGACTTGAAACTGAGAAATAGGCTCAGAATCATAGAGGTTAAATGCGAACACCATAATACCAACGTTGGTATGAATTCATGAAGTATTTTCTCTTTGAAAGAGATGTCAACTCAGGTTTTGTCGGGGACCTCAAATTATCAATAAATGCCTCTGGTGGGCAAATTGTGGTTTCTAAACTCATATTAAAATTACCATGGTATGGTTTAGGTAAATGGCTGATTCCATGTCTGGGACAAGAAATATAGAGAAAGTAAATGAAGTATCATTAAGGCAACTTGAGGACAAAAAAAAAGGAGTTTCATTATTGATAAGAATGACAGTTGCAATGAATTCAAATATATCAAATAAAATAGTGAGATCATAGTAATATTAATATAATTGTTTCAGTTAATTAGTAAAACAACTAATTATTATGAAAAATAGTAAAGAAAAAGCATTGAAAATATTTGGTTGCCAAGAGGCATATTTATCTTTGCTTCTGGACAATGAAATATTTGATGAGTACATAACAGATGAATGATAACATTAGAACATGATTTGTAACCCCAGAAGAAGTGATGGATCTAGATAGTGATCCTTAATGTCTGTTAACAGTAAAATATGTGAAACTAATAGCATTGTGTATTTTCTGATGAAATGACACATACTACTATATTTATGAAACTTGAATTTGATCCCGTATCCAGGCCATATAACCAGTGCACAGGAAATACAGGAGACAGAGGAATACATTCAACACCTTTAGGATGTAATCAGAAATATTCAGAATTGGAGACATTTTACAGGACACCAGCCTCATGTTTTCAATATATACACTGCAAAGAAAAATAAAGAGGGAAAGGGAAAATATACAGATTTAAGGATGACTGAAGAGACAGAATGACTGAAGAGACATATCATGTATGATTCTTGTTTAAATCATGATTTCAAAAATCTGAAAAAATATATTTTGAAACAATATAGGAAATTTAAACACTAAATGTATAATGATATTAAGGAATTCTTGTTTAATTTTTTAAATTAAAAAATGTTATTTTTCAGAGCAGTTCACAGGAAAATTTTCAGAAAGTACAGAGGGTTTCCCTAAGTCCCCTATCCACATGCACACACAGTACCCCCTACCCAGAGGGGTATGTTTGTTATAATCCATGAAGCTACATTGACACATCATTATCACCCAAAGCCAACAGTTTACCTCAGGGTTTGTGCCCAAGGGTCTTAGGGTTTGTATTTAATGAAAGGCATCTGCCAGCACAGTATCATACAACACAGTACTGCCCTAAAACTCCCCATTTACCTAATAATTATCCCTCCTTTTCTCTGACTACTTGTCAACCACTGATATTTTTTATGTCATCTATAGTTTTGTCTTTCTCATAATGTCATACAGTTGGAATTTTGCAGAATGTAACCTTTTTATACTGGCTCTTTCACTTACTAAATCATTTACATTTCCTCCACATCTTTGCACTGCTTGATAGCTCATCTGTTTTAGAGTTAAATATTCCATTGCCTGGACCTACCCTAGATTATTTACCTGTTCACTAACCAAGTGACATCTTGGTTGCTCTAAGTTTTGGCAATTATAACAAAAGCTGTCATAAGCATAGAACTGCTGCTTTTTGTGTTGACATAGGTTTTCAGTTTGAGTAAATAGAAAGAATTGTGATTGCTGAATTATATAGTAATACTATGTTTATTCTTGTAAGAAACTGACGAACTGCTTTCTAACATGGTTGTACCATTTTGTATTCCTGGTCACAGTGGGTGGGGAATTTTGGTCCTCTCACAACATCATCAGGGTGTGGTGTTTCCATTATTTTTAGTTTTTGGCCAGTCTGGGTGAGTGCATAGTGGCATCACAGTGCTGTGATACATTTACATACCTGTGATGCTGAGTATCTTTCTGTGTGCTTTCTTGCCATCTGTATAACTGCTTTGGCGATATGTCTGTTTAGGTCTTTGGTCAGTTTTTTTAAAATTGTTTTTTTTTCCTTGTTGTTGAATCTTAACGATTCGTTGTATGTTTTTCAAAGCAGTCCTTAACTTGATGTGTCTTTTGTAAACATTTTTTCCTAGTCTGTAACTTGTGTTCTCATTTTTTGATAGTGTCTTTCTCAGAGAATTTTATAATTTTAATTATATTTGGTTTCTTAATAATTTCTTTAATGGGTTATGCCTTTGGTGTTTTATTTAAAAACATGACTACCAAAGGTCACCCTAGATTTTTCTGTTTTATATTCTAAGAGTTTTATATTTTGCGTTTAGATCTATGATTCATTTTTGTTAAGGGTATAACATTTCTGCTTTATTTATTTATGTGTGTTAGTGCCAGTACCATTTATTGAAAAGACTTTTTACTCCACTCTTTTATCTTTGCTGCTTTGTGAAAAACTACTTAGCTACAGTCATGTGTACATGCTTCTGTTTAATTGATCTATTTGTCTACATTTTTGGCTATACTAAAATTCTTGCTCATTTCATTTACACAGTAAGAGTTTTAAAAAAGCAAATGTTTTATTGTTTGTATTATTATTTTAAAAATTATTAGTACATGTTTGCAGCACATGATGATTACATTCATCATAGAGAGTGATACATGTATAACACAACTTAATTCCTTTTACGTTCCTTTCTCTACCATTCCCTTCTCATTTCTCTATATTTTGGTCTCCTTCCCATTTAAAAAAAATCTATCTTTCTGTTTCTTATTATTTGTCTTTTATTTTTCTCTTTAAAGTTTTATAACTCAGATTTCTTGTATAAGAAAATCATACAATATTTAAGCTTGCATGTCTGATTTATTTCACTTAGCATTTTTATCTAAAGTTGCATCTGTTTTACTACAAATGATACAAATTTATCCAGCTTTATGGCAGAATAGTACTGCCTGGTGTATAAATACCGCATTTTCTGTTTTCATTTATCTGTGGATGAATGTGTAGGCCACTTCCAGGGTTTAGCTATTATGAGTTGTGCAGCTATTAACATGACCACTCATGTGTCACTGCATTATTTTAAGTTGAACGATGTCAGCCTTCCAAATTTGTTACTTTCCATAAATATTCAGTTGGGGCTATTGTCTTTTGTCTGTCCATATAAACTTATATCAATCAATATCTACAAACTAACTGTCCAGAATTTGATTGAGATTGTGCTGAATGTATAACTCAAATTGGGAGAAACTAATATTTTGACTTTATGGTGTTTTCCTATTCATGACCATAAAATATCTCTCCATTCAGTTTTTCTTTGGTATCTTTCATCAGTTTTCCTCATATTGATGTTGTACATACATCAATATGAGGTGCTAAAAAAATACTATTGTGTTTTTAATTTCAAATTCTATTTGTTCATTGCTGGTAAATAGGAAAGTGATTGACTGTGTTTTAGCCTTGCATGCAATAACCTGGCTATAATCGCTCATTAGTTTCAAAGTTTCTCTGTTGCCAGGCACAGAAGCCTTATGTATAATCTCAATTACTCAGGAGGGTGAGGCAGGAGGTTGGCAAGTTTGAGGCCAGCCTGGGAAAATTAGCAAGGCTGTTTCAGAAAATAAAAAGGGCTGGGGATGTAGCCTTAGGTTCAATCTTCAGTTGCGTAAAAACAAACATAACAAAGTTTTCTGTCAATTCTTTCAGAGCTTCTATGTAGATTATTATGTCATCTGCAAACGGAGAGTGTTATTTCTTTCTCTATAAGCTGTATAACTTCTATTTCTCTTCTTTTCTTATTATGTTTGCTAGGACTTCTGTTCAAATGTCAAAAAGAAGTGAGGGGGATATTTATATGCTTTGTTCCTGACCTTAGCAGGAAAGCTTCTAGTTTCTCACCATTAAGTATGATGTTAGCCACAGCATTTGTTTTCTAAATATTCTTGCCTACAAAGAAGTTCTTCTCTATTTTGAGTTTGTTGAGAATTTTCATCATGAATGCCTGTTAGATTTTGTTGAATGCTTCCTCTGCATTTATTGATATAATCATTTGACTTTTATCCATGATTGTGATGAAAGACATTAAATTTTGAGTGTGGATCAACCTCACAGACATAGGATAGGTACTGATTGTTTATGGTGTAATTCTTTTTATACCTGATGGATTCAATTTGCTAATGTTTTGTTGAACATTTTTGGATCTGTGTGCATGAGCTATTTGATATTGTATTTTTTTCTTATGATATCTTTGGCTTTGGTATTGGGTAATGCTGACTTCACAGAATATTATAATTTATTTTCTCTGCTTTTATAAGATATTATGGAGGAAATTATAAATTCTTTCTTTAGTATTAGTAGAATTCAACAGTGTACCCATTCGAGTGATTCGTGGTGATTTGTGTTTTAGAGGGTTTTAATGTCTTGATTTGATTTATTTAGTAGTTGAAGTCTTATTCAAATTTTCTACTTTTTCTGGTGTAAGTTTCGGAAATTGTGTCTGTGAAGGAATTGGTCCATTTTGTCTAGGCTATCCAATTTTGGGAAAAAGAGGAATTTATAGTATTATTTTTCTGAAAAACCACTGTCATGTCCATGGAATCTGTAGTGATAACCTTTCTTTCATTTATGATGCTAGCAATTTGTATTTTTTAGCTTTTTTTTTAGATTGGCTAGGGGTTTATTAATTTTATCAATCTTTTAAAAAACCCAACTTTTGTTTTTCTTGACCTTCCCTATTGACTTCCTATTTTCAATTTTATTGATTTCTGCTATAATTTTAATTAAAGTGAACATTTCTAGCAAGACTGGGTTACTGGTAGCAAATTCCTTCAATTTTTGTTTATCTGAGGAAGTATTCCTCCTTAACTTTAAAAACTGGATTGCATAGGGAGCAGAATTCAAGGTCGGTAATTCTCTTTTGTTCTCAGTACTTTCATGTTTCTCTTTATTACAGCGGTATCTTTGGTTCACGAGCTTAATTGATTCCACAGTTCTGAGGAAGATGGCCACAATTGTGTTGGTTACCCAATGTGGAGTTTGTGGAAGCAAAAGTTTGCTGAATGTTTCTGTTTGCAAACACAATCATCTGCAATCAGAAGTATTTATGTATCGAGGTATTATATGTTCTCATTTCCTTGTTTTCTTGGAAGAAGTTGAGTGTAAGTCTTACTTTCACGTTTCTGGAGGTAAGACTTCCTTTCCTTTTCTGAATTTTTTTTGAATTTAGAAATGTGACTAGGATATGGCAGAGGTATAGTGTTTGGAGCACTTTTCTATTAGTGTTATCTGAGCAGATTAATTAGGGGAAAGCCTCAGTCCACAATGCTTTGAATGGTTCTTTGGTTCCCTTTTCTCTTTCCTTCCACATGAGGTGTTACAGCTTCGGTAGCTGTGACACAGTTCTTGCGTAGTCCACTCTATTCTTTTTGGTATCTCTTCTCTTTGCTTTTAAGTTTTAAACATTTCAATTGTCATATCCTCAAGGTCAGGAATTCTTTTCTCTGCCAAGTCCAATGTACTATAATGATCCTATTGTTCAATTTATTTTTGGTGTGAAGAGTATGGCATGTTTTAAGAATGAGTTCTTTGAAAGATTCCAACTGAAGTATTTAAAATTAAATTATATTGTGTGCAGGATTTGCCCATGGTAAGCCAGTAGAGTGTGTGTGGGTGGGGAGAGAGTAAGGGTAGGTGGAGGAAGAGATAAATAAGCTTGTCCATGAGTTAATAAATGTTGAAGTTGGGTGAAACATCTGTGAGGACTTATTACATTGTCCTCTCTGATTTTTGCATATTTTTGTAGCTTCTCATAATAAAACATAAAAAGAGGTTAACAGAGAGAGGCAAACCATTCAATCAGGAGGATATGTAGGAGTAGGTTTACATCTTCAGGTACGGGGAAGGACACTTCCTGGGCCCCTCACATCACACAAAAGGACCAGATGATCTGCCTCTGCCTGCAGCCCTTCACAGGCACTCTGCCTTCTGCAAGGAGGTTTCACTGTGCAGCTAGCTCAGTGCTGGTCTCTTGATCCTCTAAAAACTGACGTCTGTGGCTGCTGCTCGACCCTGGCAGAATCCCATGTGAGCTGTTAATCAAGTTGGCTAAACTGCCACAAAGTCTAGGGGTCACTGGTCCCCATGGACTCAGCTCCATGCTATTGATTCCCGCCTGCTGCCCTGTGGTCTGTGACCTCTCTGATGCCCTGTGACCTGTTTCCTGTCCCTCAAGGAGCATGTTTGCTTGCTGAAGAGTTTCTCCTGCTGCAGGGAATACAGGGCAGTGCCTAATAAAATCCACTGAGCAGCAAGAAAGTTCAAGGTTGGCTCCTGCAAAGGAGCTCAGCCTTATCTGCTCTCAGCTCTGTTCTCACTGTGGCTCTTAGATAGACTTGCGGCAGATTTTCAGAGCAATTGGTTTTCAAGTTGTCGCTGCTAACCCTGACTCTGGCCTCATAGCTGACCTTTCTCCAGGCTGTATTATTTATGTCTATCCTGCCAACCTCACTGGGGAAGTGTATTTTGGCCCCCTAACAAAGATGCCTGTCTCCTAGATGACCTCAAAATATTTCCCTGCACATGGCTCTCCACTGGGATAATTTGCTGAAGTTTGTTGACTTTCTCAGTTACTTGAGATTGTTTCATTTTTGAGGTACCCAAGGCATTTCTTTGGAGATCTACTGTACCCATGTCAAATAGGTTAAAAAGTACAGTCCCACAGACTGGATATAGTTTCCAAGGGCAAGTTCCTGAGGACTTTGGGGCAATAGGTTATAGAGCAGGATACATTTTAGGATTTATAACCAGGAAGGCCTACTAGTTAAGACTGTGGTCAGTATAAAGCTGACATAGGTTTACATATCAGTGCTAGCATAGCCATGGGATTCTAAAATTTAATGTCAATAAATAATAATTCTATATATTTATGGGGCAGATATGATATTTTGATATATGGATACATCATGGAATGATCAAATCAAGCCAATTAACATATCCATCATCTCAAATGCTTGACATTTTTTTGTGGTGGGAACCTTTAAAATCTCTCTGGGGGAATTTCAAGATAAACATGACATTCATGTTATCCACTGTAGTCACCAGTTGTGCAGTACATCTTGGAAACTTACTCCCTACAACCAAAGCTATATCTCCATCTCCTCCTCTTCACAGCCTCTGGTAATAAATTGCTGTGTGGTTTTGAAAAATCAGCTGAGCTTCAGTGCTATAGCTTGCTGTTGAGTGTCCTCCAAAGATGTGTGGGTTGCAGTGTTGGTGCCTGAGTAGTGCTCTTGGGAGGTGAGGAACCTTCAGTAGATGGGGCCTTGTGGGAGGTCCTGAGGGTCATTGAGGGCTGCCCTTGAAGTAGACTGTGGGATCTCAATCTCTTCTGCTTCCCCTTTCTGCTTCCTGCCTCATGATCTAAGTGACTTTGCTCCAGCAGGCACTCCCAGAAGCCTCAGGAATTGGAGCTACTCAAACTTGGACTGAAGACTACAGAATTGTAAGCCAAAGTCAACCTTTTATCTTTATAAATCAGTTACCTCAAATATTTCATTACTGTGGTGGAAAGCTGACTAGTACACTCAGTTTCCTCAAATCTGCTACAGTGCTTATCACTGGGTGGTACTGTAAAGAGTAAAAGATACTATGTTTATGTTTGCCACACAGTGACTGTTCATTAACAGATTTTACACATTATTTACAAAATTAATCACAGTATAGAGTCATAATTATTATAGTGACAGTTTTCAAAATTCAAAACTCTTCGTGTTTTCAAAATTCAAAACACTGAATCCTTTGTATTCTGTAATTGTTTTTTGTTTCCTAACCTAGCCTAACTGGAAGAAACGCTCCCATATTTTGTTTTTCCATCCTAATATCTGATGCACATTTTGGCATTCAGCAGGTGCTCTTATTTTTTAGTCTGAATGAGTGGTTGTGACTGTTGTCAGCAACAAATGGAACTGCCTTTCCCTAGTGGTAGAACACAATGGGCACGTGCGTACTCTTGTACTGTCAATGACCAAAGCACTGACTATCTCCAGAAGTTGAGTGAGTTACGTTCTTAGATTGCAGGCAGCTTCAGAAGAGGCCTGTGGGCCCCAGGACCATGCAGGGTATGGAGTGCAATCAGTGCACAGTGTCAGGGGACAATGAACATTGTTGATGTGCATAGATGATGTGTAGCTATTGGTCTGTGGTAGGAGGACATGCGTTTATGCTTTTTCCTATAGCCTGCAAGTTTCCGAAGTATTTATTGAGTAGAACTTTCCTAGACTTTTCTCAGATGCACTGGGCTGCGTTTTGTTCTGGGTGTAGGAAAGGGATCACATGATACAAAGGGATGCCTGCTACGAGCAGTGTGAGCAAATGGAGAGTCTACATGAGCTCAGAGGACTGAGGTAAGTGACAGGGACAGGAGCCTCATTTAAGCTTTTGCTTCAGGACTGTAACTCTTCATTCTTCAATTTAGTAGAGCTGCGTGATACTACTATTTGAAACAAGACTTAAAGAAATAAATCTACTTTCTCCTTAAATCTCCAGCTTTAAGGAGATTTGTTCCCCAGGACTTTACTTCCTCAACCATCCTGCTCTTATCTGGTCAGAAGCCTTTGTCATCCTGGTTCCCTGGCCTGACTTTTAGTCATCATTCACTGACATTCTTTGAGATAGATCTGGGTTTGGGAAAAATACCATAAAAAATGAAAACAACAATAACAGCAACAGGGGTGATAATAAATAGTACAATTTTTAAAGTACCTTCATAACTTTCCATTTCAGATACAAGAAAAAGTATGAAACCTTATTGCTTAAACCTATTCCTTTCCTTCTATAAGAAAACACCTTTAAATAATTTATCTTTCTGGAGAAAAGTCAGTCTCCCACTGCAATTTCTTTCTGTCTGCATTTACATCTTGTCACACACACACACGTACACATCCCATCACCTCTACCACTACCCAATAATAAAGCAGGGTTTCAGTCCTTTCAGGATTTAAAAAAATCCTTCAGTGTCCATATCACTCTTTTAAGGTAGAAAGCTTCACTGAGGGGCAGAGACTTTGTTCAAGGATCATTCCTGCTGATGCAGATGAGCCATTTGCTGAATACAGAAAGGTTTTCCTGTAATCCAGAAGGTAAGCTTCAGTAGGTTTCCAGTTCTTCTCTTCTGGAAACCTTTACCTTGTTTGTTCAAGTTACTTCCATGTTTTCTACAGAAACACTCTAGGTGTATGTGAAATAGACAATTTTAAAAGTAAGCAAAAAAAAAAAAAATAAATCCCGTACTGCCATTTCCAGAGAGGATAAGGGAATAAACAGAAGAAAATGCATGCAGAATCCTGTGATTTAGATATAACCCTGTTGACAAGCCCAAGTGACTACTTGCAGGCATTGGAGGAGAAAGTCCTAATTAAACATACTCAACCAAAGTCAGCATTCTCATAACAACTATGTATATTTATAGTATTGATTTTCTCCTTTAGCACAACTGAAAGTAAATTGCTTGAGTTGTGCCCATTATCCCACATCGAAATGGAGTTCCCGCACTGTAAGCAAGACCAAAGGCAGGGCTGCCCTGCTCTCAAAAATCTGCAAAGAAGTTTGTTTTGCTGCCATCTTCCCAGCCTTCTCCTCCCGTCCTGATTTCTTGTAGCTGTACCTGGGGCTCCATCCTATGTCCAATTCCCCAGGGCCTCCTTGCTGTCAGTTAATAATAGCTTTCAGGCCTGTTATTCTTCTGAGTTTTTGCATTTTAATAGGACCCCCAGGGATTAAAATACCTCCCAAACCAAAAGAGTGAATCCCTATGGGTGGAATTCTAGGTTCCAGTGACAGGTATTCTGGGAAGTTTTGTGGGTCTCAGTAGACAAACACCGACAGCCTTCAACTTGATGGGCTGGGTATGGTTGGCCTTACCCAGGAGGACAGGCATGTGAGAGAATTAGCAATGAAATTCTGAACTCTATTGAAAAGAACATTTTACACTTCGCTAATTACAACTTGATGTTCTCATCAGCTTTCTAGTATATG
>RJWT010048983.1:0-11066 GCA_004365215.1 Cuniculus paca
GGAACTCTGGGAGGCCTGAGGCAGGCAGATTCCACGTTTGAGCCCACCCTGTGGAATTGAGCAACTTAGTGAGATCCTGTCTCAAAATAAAAAATGGGCTGGGGACATAACTCAGTGAAAAGGCCCTGGGTTTAATCCTCAGTACTAAAATATAAAAACAGCACCCCCCCAAAAAAAAAAACCCCAAAAACAAAACAAACAAACACAACCAGATACCATGGTGAGCCTCACCCTGAGCTGCTGATGTGTGCTCCACAGCACCAAGGGACACGTGACTCAACATAGGGTGGCGGCACTGCAGAGGTGGGCTGTGGCCAACACCGCTAGAGACTGGCTGACTAGTGCTTCTGGCTCACGTGGCCTCGTCTCTGTTCCAGCCCCCAAGCTGTTTCCTGTGGCTTATAACCTCATCAAACCCTTCCTGAGTGAGGACACTAGGAAGAAGATCATGGTTTTGGGAGGTGAGTGAGCTTAGATTCCTCAACTAGTTTGGGCTTTAGAGGTGTGACCGTGGTTGCTAGGGCAAAGGCTCCCTCTGCTGGCTTGGTAGCAAGGGAACCCAGGCACAAGGGGCAAAGCCGTGGCCTTCCTATCTGTATCTGTCTTCATAAGAACTCTTTCTCTCAGACACTAGAAGCAAGCACTAGGCTTGCCATTGTAGGTTCCAAGATGAATGCAACTCCAGTCCTTGTTCTTAAGGAGCTAGCAGTGTTATGGGAGAGAGACAGCCCAGAAAGAAAAAGCAGAGATGTGAGCTAGAAGACACTAGAAAGGGCACTGAGAAGGTGCCATAGAAGTCACAGGAGCAGGGCTGCTTCTGGGTGGGGGCAATTAGGCATGGCTTTATATGACCAGCACCTTCTCTGTTCTAGGCCTTGGGCTAGGTGCCAGCATGCAAAGATGAATAAGACAGAGTCTCTTGCAGAGCTCTCAGGAAAGGAAGGCACAGATACTTATCAGTATGATATGGTTAATGGAAGAAAGGGACCCATAAAGTTCCTGGGGGTCCTGAGCTGGAAGGAGGTGATGCCCACCTAAACTCCATAATGTGGGATGAGCAAGAGTCAGTCCCATGGAACAAGGTAGGGAGCTGGTTGGCAGAAAGAGGATCACTGAGCAAAGACCATCCCAGTTTGGCACAGGTATTTGTCATGGAATGCAAGGCAGGGTGCAGCAAAAGACCTTTGAGAGGGAGGCAGGAACAAGGTTGCAGAGAACCCACAGCACCATGTTGAGAAGCTGTGACATGACTCCACATGCTCTGGGAACCAGAAACAAACTCTTGGCAGGGGAGTTCTGCAATCAGATTTTAAACTGAGATATTCTACTGGCAAGATCATGAAAGACACATACCAGTTTGCATGATGTTGTCAAGCCTTAAGTTTATGACATATTTAGGAAGTAAAACAATAGAAGTCAACTAACTGAATGGAGATAAGAGAGAAAGAGAAATTTAGAATGACTCCTTGGTGTCTGGCATGAGTGACTGGAAGATAAGGTTGCCTTAGTTCCATGTGAGAAAACTGGTGAATGCAGTTGGAGGTTGAGTTTAACAAGATGTGCAGATGTTGTCATTACATGAGCCTGAAGCTTAGGAGAGAACTCCAGCCTGAAGATTTGGGGGTTACCAAATAAAGGCAGCAGCTAAACCCCAGAGAGCAGAGATTTCTCAGGGAGGAGCAGAGGCTGGATCCCAGGGGAAATATACAAGTTCCAGAGAAAGAGGAGCCCACCAGGGACAGTGAGAAGCAGTGATTAATGAGACTGGCAGTGAAGTAGGTCAACAGGGTGTAGACATGTAGAGAAGTCAAAGGGACATCAGGACACAAGGCAAAGTGTGACCCAAAACCCACAAGAAGGACAAACAGCAATCAAGCTAGCCAGGGACAGGCAGTTCTGTTTTGCTGGAGCAGGAAGTGGAGTGCTGGGAGACGTACAAAGGTAGACTGGGACAGGCTAATGGAAGGCTTGATGCTACCTGTGGAGTCAAACCAGGGGTAGGTAATAGGAATTCTGAAGGCTCCTGAATGTTCACCTTTGGGTGACATATTGAAAGTGGTAATTTTCCAACTGTGTGCTAGCGAGATGGGAGTGTGGCATGATGTTATCAGGAAGTACGTGACTTCTGGGTTTCAGTCCTACATCTGGCAGAGACAGATTCTGCTTCTCTCTCTTTCTCTCTCTGTGTGTGAATTTGCTATGTAGCTGAGGCTGCCTTTGAATTCACAATCCTCCTGCCTCAGCCTCTAAACTGCTGGGATTGTAGGTGTATGCCATTATGCCTAGTTCAGATTTTACTTCTTACTGTCTCAGTCATCCTCTCTGTAAGATGGGAAAGCTCTTCCTGGCCTGATCGCAGCTCTCCAGCTGAGCTGGGGGAAGAAAGAAAAAACAAATCAGAGCAAAAAAGGTTTTTATGATTTTTGGTTTTTCTGCTGCTACCACCCACCATGTGCATGAGATGGTTTGGTTTCCTGGCAGCCAAGATACGTAGGAGGTTCAGTCTGTTCTCCTACCCACACCAAGGAGGGATGATATTCAGTATGAGCTGGCCACTGGAGCTTCGCAGTGCAGATTTAAATTATCCCCAAACCACAGACATTGTGTTCTAGGGCGTTGCATGGTCTTGAGACCCTAAAAATTTGAAGGTGGGCAGATTCTGGACAGTGTCTGTGGTTTTCCAGCCAGCACTGCATGAGGACCCTGGGCAGTCCCTCATGGCTTGGAGCTGGTGCCTATCATGAAAGGTTTCCTGTACTGAAATATTGTACTTGACTGGTATTTCCTTACCAATTTGGACTGGTGAAGAAGTGCTTTTTGGCATTGACTGCATTAGAGTCCAACTCTCCTGGTCAGGAGAGCTTGGTTACAAAGAGCAACTAGGCCACCTCAGGCAACAGGAGCAGAAATGAGATTGGGGCTAGGGTAAAGCCACAGGAATCCATTTAAGGGGTCACTCTGTGGTGATGTATTCATTCAGAAAGTCACTACTGAGGACAATTAGGTACAGGGGATAGGTCAGAGTGGTCTGACCAGGACAGGCCCTCTGGATTCAGGCCTTCCTGCCTGCCACAGGGGCCGTTCCCTCTGTATGAAACACCTTTCCCTGCTTTGTCTCCTTCCTGCTTGTACTTTAATATCTCTATCCCCTTCCTGGGGATGATAATGTGCGAGTGTAGCATACCTACAGTTTACAAAGCCTTCTCAATATACTAAGTTCATTTTACTCCTACTGTAACCTGGAAGGGCAGGAAGAACTAGCTCAAGATGAAGCGATTTCCTAAGGTTATTCAGTTGGCCAGAGGCAAGGAAAGCAACTCAAATCTCCTGACTTGGTGCAGGGAGGGCGATCCTCTGGATGATGGCTCTTACCAACCTCCCCCCTGTGAGAGTGTGTATGTGTTACATGCTCCTAATGCCCCTTTTTAAGGGAAGGGACAGGGGTAGATTTTTCTCATCCATTGTAGACCAGTGGGGCTGTGGTGAAATCTTTCCTAGTGGTGACACATTTTTATCCTTCCCAGCAAACTGGAAGGAGGTTTTACAGAAGTATGTCAGCCCTGACCAGTTGCCTGTAGAGTATGGAGGCACCATGACTGACCCAGATGGAAACCCCAAGTGCAAATCCAAGGTATGGGCTACCAGAGGTTGGAGGTGAGCAGAGCGCCCTGGTCCAAATGCACACTCCAGCTCATCCCACACTCTGCTTCTAGATCAACTATGGGGGTGACATCCCCAAGAAGTACTACGTGCGAGACCAGGTGAAGCAGCAGTATGAACACAGTGTGCAGATTGCCCGTGGCTCCTCCCACCAAGTGGAGTATGAGATTCTCTTTCCCGGATGCGTCCTCAGGTAGGATCAGGTCCTGCCCTGAGACCTGAGCCTTTCATTCATAGGTGCTAGTGGTTGGGCAGGGGTGGAAGAGGCCTTGGAGCCAGAGAGATGCATGTGTACAGATGGAATTATGTCTAAATGGATTGATGTCACCTGCAGGTGGCAGTTTATGTCAGAGGGAGCAGACATTGGTTTTGGGATTTTCCTGAAGACCAAGATGGGGGAGCGGCAGCGGGCAGGGGAGATGACAGAGGTGCTCCCCAACCAGAGGTACAATTCCCATCTGGTCCCTGAAGATGGGACCCTTACCTGCAGCGATCCCGGCATCTGTAAGTATCTTTGTCTTGGCAATACCTTGAAGTCCCTGTCCAGCATTCTGCCTGGGAAGTCCCTCTTCCTCCATGGATTTGGTGTTGGAACTGGAAGTGGAACTCACCAGTTCAGCCCTCTCTTGGCAGAGAAAAGTAAGCTTGGGGAGTGCAGTGACTCGCTCAAGGCGACTCAGGTGGCTAATAGTAGGGTGAGATTAATGGGAGGTTAACATAATGTGAGTCACCAGCAGTCGGTGAGCACAGGGGTTCTTCTTTTGGGTCCAGGTCTCACTGGGTCTATGACTGTGACCAGATGTTTCTTGGGGATCCTCCTTCCTCACAGGCATGAGGTAAACTCAGTTGCCTGGGTGTAGGGATGACAGGGTGTGAGCAGTGTGCTGAAAAAGGACCAGCCTTGGGCTCCGTGGTAGAGCGCTTGCCTAATATGTGTGCAGCCCTGGGTTCAATCCCCAGCACCACAAAAACAAAAACAAAAACAAAAACCAAGAAAACCAGCCTTGACCTTTCTGAGCGTCACTTATCTCCGGGTTGACCAAAAAACAGACACAGAATGTAAACAGGCAGTTTACATATGAAGAAATAAGAATGGCAAATACACATTTGAAAAGTGTTTAACCTCGCTTGACTTTATGATATTGATTAAAATCCCCTTTGACTCAGCCATTCTACTTCTGGAAATGTGTCCTATGGAAAATTTACACAAATATGCAGAGACAGAGGGACAAGCTGGCAGTAAACCAAATGGCCATCAGGTCTCGTTAAAGATAGTCCAGCTATACAATGGGATACTACATTGTCATTAAAGAGAATAAATTGATATGTAAGATGTCAGATACACATTGAGCAAATAAACATAAAACATGGTATATGGAATATACTCAACATTGGTTTTTAAAAGAAGTGTGTACACCAAAAAGAATTCTGGGGAATCTTTTCCGTGTGTGTGTGTGTCTCTGTGTGTATGTGTGTGTATGTATGAGACTGGGTATTGAACCCCACATCTTCAAATTGAGCTATGTCCTCAGCCCTTTTTAAATTTTAAGACACAGTCTCACTAAATTGCTAAATTGCCCAGGCTGGGCTGGAACTTGAGCTCCTTCTGCCTCAGTCTCCCAGAATGCTAACTCTGAACAGTAATTATCTCTGGGGTAGTAGAATGCTTATAGAAGGCTTTTAATGTCTGCATATAATTCGCCCTGACAATTTATTACATCTACAAGCAGAAAAAGCATGCACACACACATGCACACAAGCCAATCAAATTTCCAGATTCCTTTCTGACAGCCAAGGGGCTAGGCGTGAAAAACCAAGGAGAGCTGAGCCTTTTTTAGATCAGACTGGAGTTGGACTTGACTATTGACTCGTTGCTTGGTTTCAGGCAAGTGACTTGACTTCTTTGAATTTCAGTTTCCTGATTGCTACAATGGGGATCTTATAGGGATACCTGATAATTACATGGGATAAGGTCCCTAAGGCACTTCCTTGGTATAATGCTTGGCAGAGAGTGCTGGCTCTAGGCTACCATTATTATTATTATTAGAATAAGTGGGGGGAGGGGGACAAGCCATCCTGGAGATGATCTGCAAGATGGGGGAAGCCCTGTACCCCATGTCTAAGGCAGCACTGGCAGATCTGAACTAGCCCTGCAAATGTCTCAGCCTCTGTCCTTGTCCAGACCATCACCCAATCTGAAATTCAGCCTCCTCCCTCACAACACAGCAACTTTCAGTCTCTCCCGCCCCCTCCCCCCAGATGCTCCATGGCACAATATGGCTCCCCAGGGAGGGCGAGTATTCTTAGTGAGGAGCCAGGTCCCCGGGTGTGGTGGGGGAGTCGTATACTGTATGCTGCAGCAAGAACAAAGCCTAGCACTAACTCAGACACTGTCACCTACTTTGTACATATAAGACGGAATTTCTTTTTCTAAAGAATAGGGAAGCTGAAGTATACAGAAAGGATCTTGTCTCCTACAAAGTAACTTGTATAGATAACACAAGATACCAGAAACTCCTAGGGTCCCAGTTCGGAAACTCTTGCCCATAGACTGTCCTAGAGATGAGCAGGACATCGGTCCTTGATGTGACAGAGAGTAGAATCCCAGACCGAGGAAGTAATTTCTCCAACGTCATGGAGTCAGTAGGAGCCCCAACCCATTTCCTCTCTCTCTCATCCTTAGTATCTGTGGAAGGGACGATGAACCTTTGAACATGATTAGGCTTAGGTTTGAAAAATCCCAATATTATTTTAGCTCCTTTTGAATTCTCTTTTACCCACTTGTGATCTGCATGTTGCTCGTTCCCAGGAGGTGCAGAGTTAGGCCACAGCATCCACCCGCTTCCCCCCAAGCTCACCTGTGGGAAGGCAATGCCCTCAGAGACCCAGGTGACTCCCAATGTGTACAACGCAATCACCCAGCGGGTAAATTTAACCTCGAGATGCACCAGCCCCAGTGGCAGGAGCCCTGTAACCCACTTCTGGCTCCCAGTCCTTGTCTAAGTGTACTGAATTACTAAGAGGGAACCAAAGTTTGAACTGATTTCACTTTTTTCCTCTCCCCTAATATCTACTGAGGGCTTATGAGTATGGGATAGGAATGGAGGAATTCAGAGAAAAGAGCTAGGATCTGTCCATGAGGAAGGCACAGTATGATTTTGAAAACCTGAAACACTGCAGAAATGTGATACAATACTGCTAGACAGTGCTGGGGTAGAAAAAGCCCAGCAGCACAAGGAGGGCTGCTTCCTAGGAAGTCCAGCCTTGCCACCAATTCTCCAAGTGTTTGGAATAGGTGCCTTTTAAGAAATTAGATTTGAGGGCCAGGGATATAGCTTAATGGCACAGTGCCTGCCTGGCAAATGCAAGGTCCTGAGTTTGATTCCAAAAAGAAAAGAAAAGAAAAAAAGGGAGAAAGAAAAAGAGATTTTACTTTCCTTCTTAAAATGCAGTAGTAGACTAGAGATTTTAATCTGGGGCCCATGGACTCTCCAGAGCAGTGGTTCTAAATCCTAAAGACCAAATACTTCCCCTTCTATAACTAATAGAGTGTAATAGACTCTTTATTGTTCTGAAATGAAACTCAAAGATAATATAACCCACCTACGTGCATAATTTAAATATCAGTGTAATGTATCAGTAATATGAAGGGGAAATAAGTGAAAGTTCATTTGGGAATATGTATTTCTCTCAGTACTGAGGATTGAACACAGGGCCTTCACACTGAAGTACATCCTCAGCACTTTTTAAAAATTTCAAGCTGGGTGTGGTGGTGCACATCTGTAATCCCAGCACTTAAGAGGCTAAGGCAGGAGGATCACCATGAGTTTGAGGCCAGCCTGGGCTACATAGTGAGTCCAAGGACAGCCTGAACTACATAGTGAGACCCTGTCTCAGAAAGAATTTTTTTTTTTTTGAGACAGGTTCTAATTAAGTAATGAAGTTGCCCAGGCTGGGCTTCAACTTGTGATCCTCCTGCCTCAGCCTCCCAAAGTGTTGGGATTATAGGTATGTGCCACCACGCATGGTTCTAGAGTATTTAGTTTTTTATTACATAAATGAGAGGACAAGCTTTTACCTACTGTTCCACCTGCCTTCAGAACAGTATTTTTTCAATTGGGAATCGCTGCCCCTGAGGGACTCTGACATCCTCCAGAAGGTCTGAAATTGTATGTCTTGTCAGATTCTCAAGGTGGGGGGCAGTTACCTAATAAAAGTTGAGGAGCTCTAACCTAACCTGGAAGATCTGAGGGCTCCATGAGACTTAGTTCAAAATGAACTATGCAAACTGGGTGTGGTGGTGCGTGCCTATAGTCCCAGCACTTTGGGAGGCTGACACAGGAACACCACAAGTTTGAGGACAGTCCGGGCTCCATAATAAGTTCAAGGCCAGCCTGAACTACACGGTGAGACCCTGTCTCAAAAACAAAGCAATACAAAACCAAACAAGAACCATGCAGATTCTAGAGTTGCAGCGACTGGGGCCTGTGCCTCTGATGAACCCCTTCCTTGTTTCTGAGGGCAGAATATCTCATTAGACAAAGTCACCTGAATCCTGGTACTTGGTCTACAGGGGCCAAAGGAGTGGTCCTTTAGCATGGCTGCCTCTGGTTGCCAAGGTACTGTTGTCCAGGCAAAGAGAGAAAGCTTCACTCTTTCCAGAAAGACTACTGGACCTTTAGGACCTCTGGAATAGAGAAAATAGATGATTGGTTCTAGTGGGTGGTGTATTTATCATTGGTTTGTGCATTTTATCCAGGGTCAGGGAAGGGGAAAGGTAAAGTTTTAGGTTAAATATACAGGTGGATTTTGTTCTGTTTCCTTGCTGGGAAAAGTAGAGAAGACCATCATAGGAAAAGGGCAGAGCTAGCATTTTTGTCTTCATGCTTAGTTCTCTTGAAGGGGTGTTTTGCTGAAATGGAATAGCTTCTCAGAGAAACAGGCTTAGATGAAAAGCAAGTCTGTTCCACTGCCAAGGCTTGGAAGCTCTCTCTGCCAACTGCATGCCCATTTCTTATTTCCTCCTCTCGGAGGAAACAACTGCTAACAGGTCTTGTCTATTTATGCTACCAAATATCTTCCATCCCTTTGGAAGTGTCACATTTCCCTAATAAACAGGGCATGTATACACACATGGATGCATTTAGAGGAATTGTGTCCATCATTCAGTGTATGCTGGAAAGAAGTCTAAAACTGTCAAACTCATCACAGAACTTGAGAAAAACTTTTCTTCTAAGGCATGGTCATCACTGAAAATAGACAAGTAGCAAAGCCAAAAATATATATATTTTCACATATATATAGTAACAAAAATGTTGCAGACTGTTCTGGAACTTGCTTTTCTGGATTTAGGAACTTTTTTTTTCTTTTTTCTTTTTTGGTATCAGGGATCAAACTCACAACCTGATTTAGGAACTATTATAGACTTCCCGCCAGTTGTTATATGGAGCTAAATTCTTTTAAATTTTAAAAAATTATTTATTTTTTATTTATTTAATTTTTGCAGTACTCGGATCAAACCAGGGTCTTCATATTGAACATCCTCAGCTTTTTTTTTTAGTATTTTATTTTGAGACAGTTTCTCACTTAGTAAATTGCTCAGGCTGGGCTCAAAATTGCAATTCTCTTGACTCAGCCTCTCAGAGTGCTAGGATTATAGATGTGCATCAGCATGCCTGGTTGTTTTTTCTTTTTAAATCAACATAGTGTTCTATACAAGGATTACAACATAAATTGTTCAAGCAACTTCTCTTTGATAAACATTGAGTTTTCTTGGCCTTTTATTATTATAAGCAGGTCTGCAGTGACCACTCTTGTCCACTAATCTTTATTGGAATAAATTCCTTGTTCACAAAGTTTGCACATCTTACCTTTTCCCAGCAACTGAACAAGGTGGGCTCCCCCGGCCCAAGTCAGTCAAGACAAAGGCAGAAATGCAGACCAGAGGGAAATCATAGCTTCAGTTTTCTCACTGAGTGACATAAGAGCCTTCCTTTTTATCAGGTAGAGTTGTGAGCAAGAATGAGATTTTATATATATATAGATAGATTACCAAGCCAGTGCTGCAACACATTAAATAGCTATTACTGTTACTAGCATTTTTTTTTTTTTTTGCTGCACTGGGGATTGAACTCATGACCTTGAACTTACCAGGCAGGCGCTTAGGCCACTGAGCTAGATCCCCAGCCTTTGTCTTTTTGAGCCAGGGTCTCACTATGCCTGAGCTCACTAGGTCTTGAGCTCACAACGATCCTCCTATCTCAGCCTCCTGAATGCTGGGATTACAGGCATGAGCCACCACACCCGGCATTACTACTATTCTTATAACTACTGCTGCTGCTAAAATTCTACTGCCCCCTTTCATGGCCTAGTTCAAGATCTACCTTGTGTGAAAAGCCACAATCTAAGGGGCCCTATTCTTCCAAACTATTATAGATATTATTGTCTCTGTGACTCATTTGGCACGTCACATATTCTGTCTCATATGCTTTTCACATGAATGTCTTGTCACTGCAGCTAGACTAAATTTTAGAAGGTCAAGAATTACACCAGCTTTCATAAGGTAGTTTAAACCAGGCTTGGTGGCACACACCTGTAATCCCAGGACTTGGGAGGCTGAGGCAGGAGGATCGCCACAAGTTCGAGGCCAGCGTGGGCTACATAGTGAGCTCAAGGCCAGCCTGAATTACGTAGCAAGACCCTGTGTCAAAAAACCAAAGAAAAGGGCTGGGGATTTAGCTCAGCGGCTCAAGTGCTTGCCTGGTAAGCACAAGGTCATGAGTTGGATCCCTGGTACCAAAAAAAAAAAAAAAAAGATAGCTCATACTAATTTCATACCCTTACTTCCATGCTCCCTTGCTCAGTCGCGAAGAAGTTCTATCCCTGAGTGCTTTGTCAGAACCACCTGAATGTCTGGTCTTCTGCCTCCCCTTAGATGTCCTGCGGTTTGACAACACCTACAGCTTCATTCATGCCAAGAAGGTCAGTTTCACTGTGGAGGTCCTGCTTCCAGACAAAGCCTCAGAAGAGAAGATGAACCAGCTGGGGGCAGAAACCTCAAAATAATGCGGCCTCCTCCAACAGACCTGGCCCCCTCACTGTCGGTTTCCTTGTAGCAGTCATTTTCCCACAATCCTGCAGCCCAAAGAAACATGGCTGGAAGGAAGACTTCTGGCTGGATTTGGGAGCTTTTGCATCAGAATTAGGAAGGGGTGACTCCTTGCTTCTCAAATTACCAGGGAGCCCTGAAGGGCTGGTCATTGTGATAGGATCTATCTGTCCTGAAAACCTTGTCAAGCTTACCTTTCCAGTGTCAGCCAAGACAGGGATGGGGAGTGCCACTGGGAAGCAGCAGGGAAGAAATTAGAGAAGGGAGAGACTGGGACCCTACACTTCAGGGAAGCCAG
>RJWT010048984.1:0-11070 GCA_004365215.1 Cuniculus paca
GCACTGCAGTCATTGGGTGGCTTCAATTCCTCACGAAGAGAGAGGGCCCCACCTGACCTCAGCTTTCTGCATTTTCACTCTTACCTTCATTTCTTCATGGGCTTCCCCAGGAGTTTTTGAACACTGCACTGGTCATGTCAAAATTTAAGCATAGTTTCTTGTGTTGAAGCACAGATCTCCAAATGAGCTACCACTATCATGTACGTAACAAATTACTGGATTATTTGCTTCACTTTATGTTTTGTAGGAGAGTTTATGACTTAAAAGTATAAAGGTAGCTCCCAACTTATGTTTTTTTGACTTTATGTTGATGTGGAAGCAATAAACATACAAGCATTCTGTTTTTCCCTTTCTGTAGAGTATTAGATAAATTAAATCATACACTTAACATCTTATAATAGCATATATTTTGTATTTAATGGTTTTGTAGGTTAATGAGAGTTTTATGAACACATTTCAACAAAACTTGCTAATTTAGGCATATTAATGCATTTTTCACTTAAGATATTTTCAACTTATAGTTAGACTTAAACTTAGAGTCTGTCAGAATGTCACTCTATCAGAAGATGAGGCACATTTGTCTGATTTTGGCTAACTAGGGAAAGTTGTCAAACCAAACATACATCCAATTATGCATTAGCAATTTAATCATGTTTCTCGGGTTTATTTGAAAGTTACAATGGGGTAAACCAATGATTATTCACACAAAAAGGAAAAAAATAACTCAAGTAAAAGAAATACAATACCTACTATTCTGCTGAATGAAACTAGCATTTTGATTTTTAGGGAATCGTTTTTTTTAGAATAGACAAAGTAACAAAGTGATGAATACACTGCTAAACAAGGGAGTCAATTAAAAGACTTCTCAGAGAAGAAGAAAACAAAATTTAAATGTAAAATTGAACAAAAGAAACTTTGGATGCCAATAAATTTAAACCAATGTGTGAAGAAGACAAAATCTTTCTTGTGCTTTGTCTAAGAGGATACAAGAGCATACAGAAAGTGAAGCACTAATAGCACACATATTTATTGATTTTTTGAAAGGAAATACATGTCTTGGTTTCAGTTCATAATTCACAAAGCACAATAACTTCAGTCCAGTAATACCAGTTCTCCCTGTGCACTTCTACACTGCTCAGGAAATTTGTTACCAATTAATAAATAAAATATTCACCTCCTTCTGTGTCTCTGCCTGGAGTTCTACCGTCAAACCTTTTCATACCCAGAGGAATATAACCCTGCCAGGAAGCCATGCTTGCAAAGCACTCTGGGAATTGACAGCCAGTTTCTCCCCAGAGGTGCCCACTTCCACATGAATTTGCTTTTTGCCATGTAATTTATAATTTATGTCAAATAAATTTAAACATATCCTCTAACATTTGGATAAAATCTATCTTATTCTTTCCTATGACACAGAAATACACAACAGAAACATTGCTATATTTATGCAAAAAAAGAATCTTTGAGTCCATTTAAAATTAGTAGTCACCATGAATCAAGCTGATATTCTATGTAGGACAATGCTTCTTCACTGTTTGTGATTGTGACTCAGATCATTTTTGCCCCAGTTAAGACTTCTTAATAAATACTTTTGGGGTTGGCTTGAACCCAATTAGTTACTACACACTGAGTTATGTTTTCAGTCAAGAATGTCAAAACTTAAAAATAAATTTATACTTATATAATGTACTTATAAATTTATAAGATAGTCTTATTTTTATTGGTTTAAACATATGATATGTAAGTAACAAAGTTCATTGCTGTCACAGGAACACCATGCCCAGTGACTCACTACCATCTGGGGACCCTTGAGGAGGCCCATGGGCACCAGGAAGCCATACCTGGTGACCAACTGCCATCTAGGGGTCATCAGTGAGGCCCATGGGCCTGGGAAGCCACAACCAGTGCCTTCCCTCCATCTTGGGACCCTTGATGAGGCCCACAGACCTGTTGCAGGATGGGCAACCAGGGAGGGAGCAAGCAAGACTTGGCATCTGTCTGATCTGGAGGAACACAGCAAACTGCCAATACAAAGAAGCAAATTGCATTCTTAAACCTCCCAGCCATCAAAAACAAGCCTAGGAAGGGCCGGGGATCTAGCTCAACGGTCTAAGCGCCTGCCCGGCAAGCACAAGGTCGTGAGTTCAATCCCCGGTGCTGCAAAAAAAAAAAACAAGCCTAGGAGACATTGACATAGAAGAACTAGGAAGTCACCAAGCTGAAATTTCAGAAATGATGGCAACTCAAGGAAAGAAACAACTTTGTGAGGCTGCAAAGGAAGTCAGATCAGAAATAATCTTTCAGGTAAGAAAAGAAATGACAACCCATAATGAAAAAACTGTTGAGCATATGTAAAGGAGACATAGATAAAAAAATAGAGGACATAGGAGAATGATGGAAACCTTGAATGAACAATATAGGAAAGAATTACAATCCATGAAACATTCAGAGATGCCCAGGAAATCAAAAATTCCATCAAAAGCTGGCAAAACTGCTTGAATGAAACTGAAGAGTTTCAGACCTTGAAGACAGACTTGAAGGTAGTGATCATGAAAGGAAAGAGCTCTTAAAAATAATAAGGAATCAGGAAGTAACAATTCAACAGCTACAAAATAATGCAAAGCAAAGCAATACAAGATTGATAAGTATCAATGAAAAAGGAGTCAAGAAAAATGACATAAAAAGACTATTAGCAGAAGTAATAGCAGAAAATTTCTCAAGCATGGGAAAAGGACCTGACATCTAGATAAGTGAGGCATATAGAACCCCAATTAGCTATAACCAAAATAAATCTACACTCAAACATATAATGATCAATATCTCAACAATTCAGCGCAAGAACAGAATATTAAAAGCTGTTAGAGAAAAAAGGCAGATCACCTATAAAGGAAAGTCCATCAGAATCATGACAGACTTCTCATTATGAAAAATAAGTCAAGAAGAATGTGCAGTGAAGTTTTTCAAATCCTGAAAGAAAACAACTTCCAACATGGATTGATGTACCATGCAAAATTATCTTTCAAAATTAATGGAGAAATAAGATACTTCCATGACAAAGAACAACCAAGGAGCTTCATGACCACCAAACCAATCCTAAAAAGAGTACTGAAAGATATTCTAGAAAGGGAAAAAAATTATCATACTTCTAAGAAGATCAACAGAAACAAACCACCAAGCAGGCAAGCAATAAGACAGAGGAGAAAAGTAGGAAACAAACAGCAGAAAGATAACATGACAAAGATAAGCCAATACATATGTTATTAGCATTAATGTAAATGGCCTCAATTCACCAATCAAATGAAACAGACTTGCAGAGTGGATCAAGAAACAAAATCTAACAGTATGCTGCATACAACAAACACATTTGACTAAAAATTTATAGCTTGAAAGTCAAAGGATGGAAAACCATACTCCATGCAACAGGAACTCACAAAAAAGTAGTAGTAGCTATTCTGTTTGTAGACAATGTGAACTTCAAACCAAGAGTAATCAAAAGAGATAAAGTCACTACATACTTGCTAGGGAAAAATTTCAAGAGGAAGAATTAATATTCATAAATGTATGCACCTAATATGGGAGCACCAAACTATATAAGATGAATATTAATACACATGAAAAATCAAATAAGCTATAACAATTATAACAGAGAACTGAATACTCCATTGTCACAAAGAGATAGATCAAATAGAAAAAAAAACCAGCAAAAAAATAACAAAACTGAACCTAACTTGTGAACAAACGGACTTAGTAGATGTTTATAGACTGTTCCACCCCACAACATCAGAAAGCACATTCATCTCAGCTACGCATGGGACGTTCCCCAAAATAGACCATATATTAGCCCATAGAACATGCTTAAGTAAATGCAAAGGAATCAAAATTATCCCATGCATATTCTCTGACCATAGTGCAATGAAACTGAAAATTAATGAGAAAAGAAACCACAAAAATGCCATAAACACATGGAAATTAAATAACACCCTCCAAAACAACTAATGAGTCACAAAGGAAATTAAAGAAAAAATTAAACAATATCTAATATCAAATGAAAATGTAAATACAACTTACTGGAACCTGTGGGATGCAATGAAAGCAGTCCTTAGAGGGAAATTTAAAGTGGTAAAATCTCACATCAGGAAAACAGAACAAGCAGAAAGAAATGATCTAATACTGCAGCTCAAGCTTCCAGAAATAGAAGAGCAAGTCAAGCACAAAATCCAAAGAAGAGAAGAAATTATAAAGATCAAAGCAGAAATTAATGCAATTGAGACTAAGAAAATAATACAAAGAATTAATGAATCAAGAAGTTAGTTCTTTGAAAGAATAAATAAAATTGCTTAAACCCTTAGTCAAACTTATCAAAAAAAGAAAAAGAAAAAATTCTAATTCATGGAATAAGGAATGAAAATGTTGAAATCGGTAGTTTTCCACAGGTGGAAATACAGAAAATCATCAATACCTGTTTCAAAAACCTTTACTTTCATAGGATGGAAAGCACAGAAGAAATAGATTTCTAGACATATGAATTATGAAAACCAGATGAAGAAGATTAAAAAAATTCTGAAAAACCCAATATCAGTTAATGAAATTGAAAATGTAATAAAAAACTTCCCAACAAAGAAAAACCTGGGTCCTCATAGATTCACAGCTGGATTATATAAGAAATTTAGAGATTCACACCGATACTCAAATTCTTTAATGAAATTGAAAGGGAAGAAATTCTCCCTAACTCATTCTGAGAGGCAAGTATTACCCTGTTATGAAAACCAGAGAAAGACCCAACTAAAAAAAAAGAAGTACAGGCGATCTCCCTAATGAACATAGATGTAAAACTCCTCAGTAAAATACTAGCAAACAGAATTCAGCAAATCATCAAGAAGATTATATACCATGACCAAGTAGGATACATCCTAGGAATGCAGGGTTGATTCAACATATGCAAATCAATAAATGTAACATACCATATCAACAGAGTCAAAGATAAAAATCACAGGATCATCTCAATAGATGCAGAAAAAGTTTTTGATAAAGTTCAACACTTATTCATGATAAAAATGCTACAGAAAATTGGAATAGATGGTTTTTACTTCAATCTAATAAAAGCCATCAGTCAACATCATACTACATGGACAAAAACTGAAAGCTTTCAACCTAAAACCAGGAAAAAGATAAAGATGTGCATTATCACCTCTCATATGCAAAAAGTTCTGGAAACACTAGTCAGATAAATTAGACAAGACAGAGAAATAAAAGCAATAAGGTTAGGAAAGGAAAAGTTAAATTATCAGTATTTGCAGATGACATGGTACTCTACATAGAAGATCCCAGAAACTACATCAAAAATCTTCTATGTATAATAACCAAATTCAGTAACATAGCTGAGTAAAAAGTCAACACTGAAAAATTAATAGCATTCCTGTAAACAAACAAGCTCACTGAGAAAAATACTGAAACCTCACAGTTCAAAATAGCATCCAAAAAAATAAATGAAATACTTAGGGATCAATCTAAAAAAGGAAGTAAAAGATTTATACATTGAAAATTACAGTATTCTGGAAATAGAAATCAAAGAGGATTTAAGAAAAAGGAAAAATATTCCTTGTTCATAGATACGAAAAACAAACATTGTGAAATGTCTATGCTCCCAAAATTGTTATACAGTTTTAATGCAATCCTGACCAAAATACTATTAGTATACCTTACAGTTCTAGAGAAAACATTCCTAAATTTCATCAGGAGCCAGAAGAGACCTATAATAACAGAGGCAATCCTGGGCAACAAAGGCAAGGTAGGAGACATCACAATTCCAGACTCAAAATTTGTTCTACAAAGCTACTGTAACAATATCAGACTAGTACTAACAATAAAACAGACCCAAGGATCAATGGCACAGAATGGTAGATGCAGACACAACTACAAACACACTTAGCCACCTTATCTTTAAAAAGGGGACCAAATATGTTCACTTAAAAAAAATAGCTTCTTTAATAAATGATGCTGGAAAAACTGGCTTTCCACATTCAGAGGACTAAAACTAGACAAATGTCTATCACCATGCACTAAACTTAAGTCAAAATGAATCAAAGATCTGAATATTAAAAAAAAAACACTAAATAAGAAAGAGAAAGGAAGAAAAAATAAGTAGAAATCTTCAAGACATAAGGGTAGGCAGACAGTTCATGAACAAAACAAAACTGCATGGGAAGTATTTCAAAGAATCAAAAACTAGGATCTCATTTTATTAAAACATTTTTGCATATCAAAAGAAATCACCAACACAGTAAAAAGAAAACCTATGAATTGGGAAAAAATTTAGCCAGCTGTCCATCAGACAAATGATTTCTATCTAGAACATACAAAGAATTCTAAAAACTCAGGCCCTCAAATTCAAAGATCCAATCTGAAAATGGGCATCTGAGATGAATACACACTTGTCAGATGAAGAAATACAAACTGCAAATGAATATATGAAAAAATGTTCAACATCATTGCTCCTTCGAGAAACACAAATTAAAACAACACTGAGATGCCATCTTACCCCAGAAATAATGGCAATTATCAAGAAATTCACCAAAAAAAAAATGCTGATGGGGCTGTGGGAAAAAGGAATCCATCTTCATTGTTGGTGCAAGTGAAACTACTCTGGAAATCCGTGTGGAAATTCCTCAAAAAACTAGGATTAGAGGTCCTGTTCAACCCAGCTATTCCTCTTCTGGAAATTTTCCCAGAAGAATTAAAAGTATCATACCACAACAATGTATGTGGACCCATGTTTATAGTAGCACAATTTATAACAGCTAACTCTTGGAAACAGTGCAAATGTCCATCAACCAAGGAATGGATAAAAAATTTGTGGTATTTTTATACAATGGAGTACTACTTAGGTATAAAGAATGATAAATTTGAAGCTTTTATAGGTAAATGGATGCAACTAGAGACCATAATCACAAGTGAAATAAACTAGACTCAAATGTGTAAACATTGTATTGTCTCCTTAGTATAAGAAACTGAAAGAATAAATAAGATCTGCACGGTACAATAGATATTGTGAAATGGAAAGAAACTGCTGAAAAGGGAGGAACAACTGGGATGTGGAAAGAAGGAAAAGAAGGAAGGGGAAAAAGATATATATATATATATATATATATAAAATAGCTAAGATAACTGCACTACTAATTCTATTAGTTCATTGAAAGGAACAGTTAGTGCTTCTATTGTTTGATCAATTTTGCATAACGGTATCTGGTAATCTGAGCAACTATTTCAAAGATAACAATACGCAATGTAATAATCATTATTAATTTCCTATCATCTCATTCTGATAGCCTATATTATATTTTATTGTTTTGCTTTCTTTTATTCCCTTTAAAATAAAAAAGGAAAGTCATCATCTGTCACTAATTAGATCAAATTAAAAAAATAATCAGGGACTTATAAATTTTAGTTGTTCAATATATTTTCTACTATTTAAAAGTAATTTATAGTCGTTTCTGCTCTTATCACAAATATTATCAAATGAATACAATAATCTCCTTCAATGACATTACTTATCCTCTTCTGTTGTGTCTTCTTGTTATTCTTTTGCTTGTTCTAATTCTGGATTCTTTGAAACAATTCGTTCCTTCTAAAATTGGTGTGGGGGTGTCTAATCTAAATTCTAAGCTTTTCCATTGTTTACATTTTCTTTGAGTAATGATACATTCATTTGACTTTTATTAGTATATGTATTTTTAACTCCAGCACCCCAATCTCTATCTGCACCTTTTCTTTTGGTGGAACTGGGGATTGAACTTGAGTTTTGCACATGTTAGGCAAGTGCTCTTTGCCCATCTACATTCACAGTCCTTTTTCTTTTGAGGTAAGGGCTTACTAACATGCCCAGGTTCTTCCCAAACTTGCATTGCTCCTGCCTCAGCATCTAGTGTGTCTAGAGTTACAGGCATGAACCACATGCTTATGTCCACTCATTTTTTTCCCCTTCAACTTTAGACTCATTAGCTTGTCCAAGTACTCCATTGTTAATATCATGGTTATCTCATGCCCAACTTTTCCAAATTGATCATATCTCCTAGCTTTCACTCTACTCTTTGACTTCTCTAAAAAGGTTCTCTCTATATAAGCCATGGCATTTTGGTCTCCTAATTGCTCAAACCAGATTCCTGAGCCACTAATTTTTTTTTTCTCAAACTCCTCATTCTAGAAATCACAGAATGTTTTCAACTTCTCCCCGAGGTAGGCCAACCTCTGTTCTTCAGTGCCATCCTCGTATCATGCTATTATCATCTCTTGCAGCCTAATTGCAGTTTACCTTTCTGCTTCTATCCTGATCTTGCTGCCATCCAATTTTGCTACAGAAATCGAGTGACCTTTGTAAAATTCAAATATTAACATCTCATTTTGTTGCTTGTTACTATTCTGTAAGTTCCCAAAGATTTAAAGTAAAATTCAATGTGGCTTATACTTCTCTTCACATTTTTTTTTTCCCCGTGACACCAGGGATTGAACTCATGACCTTGCACTTGCCAGACAGGTGCTTAGGCTATTGAGCTAAATCCCCAGCCCTCTCTTCACATTTTTACCTCCTATTTTCCTTTCTTACCTTAGTCTTGCCCACTCAAACAGATTTGCACTGAACTTTCCTATACTTCTGAATTATTTTCATTTTCTGTAATATGCTATTTTAGACTTTCATTGTTTATATTTGCTGTCGATTCTGCCCAGAGTTTTCTCGAAATCCTCACCTCTGACGTCTCATGCTCACTTTCCACTAACCTATAGTTTGTTTGCCTTTCATATATCAGCTTAGATATCATTTCTTCTAAGATGCATTTTTTTAAGTTCTCAAATCTGATTTAGGTTTTTATCTTATGCACTTTTAAAATTTTGCTATCATTTTAATTTTTTATACTATATTTCAGTGACTTTCAACATTTTTTTACCTTCTACACCAAAGATCTTTTTCCACTAACTTACTCTCATTGAATTTCTTGTCTGTGCTTCCATATTTTTCAAAAGATATTAATTAGGTTTGTAATAACCTCATAGGTGACTCTGATATTACACTGGGACAGCATCATTTACTATAAACTAATAAACACTGAGATTCCTGTTTTTCATATTAATTTGTAAGTTATTTGAGGAATATATGCAAAACTGTCTGAAAATCTCATTTATTGTTGTATCTCCAGTACTTATCAGGCATATTACATATAATAGGAATTCAATAATATGATGGTAAAATTGAATGGACAATTTTGTCAGCATATAAAACCTTCAAGAACCCTTTAAAATGAAATAACCTCAGATAACACAATTGGGTCCACATAAATTACATCCACTGCTATTTCAGGAATATAAGCCAAATTCATTAGATCTGTGCTAAAGTATAGTAAAGACCCTTAAAAATAATCAAAAATTTTTAAATACGCACACAGCCATTTCAGTACTTAGAATTTATGCTAATGATTGATAAGAATTAGCACCAATATTTACATGTAATATACAGGGTATTTATGTAATAAGCTATAATTCAGACATAAAAAACTATATTTTGGAAAAGTCGTCAGGAGGCAGAGGAAGATAACAGCCATGTAGGAGCCTCCACCAATCATCATCTCATGGAAACATCAATTTGAATAACTAGCAATTCATGCACCAAACCTTCTTCAAAAGAGCTAAGAAAACAAGTGAGACCATATTAGCATAAGAATAAAAAAGAGTCATTAAAGAAACAGAAAAAACTCCTGCACCGCAGTGAAAGCAGTGCATCTTCAAGAGAAATACTTCCCTCTTGGAGGAGAGAGAGGTAACTGAATCCAGGCCTCAGGCTTGAAATGCAGCACCAGTTACATTGTGGTGAAATCTGGTACCAGTCAAAGCCCCACAGTTTCTGACTCAAACTGATGACTGTGTACCAAGCCTGGATTTGAGGTAGCTAGGCAGCAAAACAAGTACCTACTTCCCCTCCCCAAATCCTGGGCAGTACAGTGTGTATCAAGACTACTATAAAAAAGGAAAGTAAGCACAGAACTTTGTCATGGCACTCAGTACCATTTCCTTTGTGACAAAACCCAGTACCAGGCAGAACCCAACAGTCCATACCTCAAACCAGTGTTTGCCAGAGGATGCCTCTAAAAGCCTGCATAACTTCCAGCTGAAACAAAGACCTGCACAGGCCCCTGCAGCTGTGAGACTCAGGTGTCGTCTTGCTTAGTATCAGCTTTTGTGCCAAAAGGATTGCCTCTACCACTTCTCAATGAAAGGAAAACAAACTCCTTTTTATAAGATAATTGTCTCAGGTACTTGATCACAGTGATGTTTCAAAGCCGGCTAACACTGGGTACCACTCAGGGATGTAGCTCTGTGTGTGTGTGTGTGTGTGTGTGTGTGTGTGTGTGTGGTCACAGGACTACCTACCCCAGCTCTTCTACAAGCCAAAGCAAAACAATAAAAAAAGAGTAATTGTCTTCTTGGTGAAAAAAAAAGTTAAGGTAGGTGCCAATTCATTTCATAGAAGACTAGGAAATTCCTTCTACAGTGATGATCACCGCCGGCCACACTTGAGGTGAAAGGCAGCAGGCTTATGATCATGAATGAGGTGTCTGGGCTCTTCTGGGTCCCAGACAGAAGCTTGTAGGGTCATACTCCTCCTAAGTCCTTTCCTCATTCATTCTGAACAATCCATCAAATGCAGGATTGGAATGAGCTTGAGCTTGGGACACTGGCTTCTTTACTGTTATAGTCACACACAGCAGCCACAGACTTGAAACAAATCTGAACCTAGGATACTGCTGAAATAACTGAAGAGACCACAGACTCAGAGAAAATAAGCAGCCAGCTTAGAACTTTTAGAAGGGTAGACACGAACAAAGCCATGTGATGAAGACTGGAATAAATTACCTGATTCTTCACTGTGCAGATGTTGTCATACACAAATAATCAGCAAACATTTCAGTGGACTAATCCACTGGCGAATTCATAGTTGAATGTGTTCTTAGGAGGTGGGGTCCATTTGGAGGAGGTGGGTCACTGGGGGCTTGCCTTTGGAGTGTATGTCTATCGCTGTGATTC
>RJWT010048985.1:0-11067 GCA_004365215.1 Cuniculus paca
GGAAGCTTTGTTGGCTCAGCACTCCAAAGGAAGCTCTTCTTTTATAGAAAATGACTCTCTGAAAGCCAGGTGCAGTGGCACATACCTGTAATCCCAGAACTCAGGAAGCTGAGGCAGGATTGCCTTGAGTTTGAGGCCAGCCTAGGCTACATGATGAGCTCAAGGCCAAACCCTGTCTCCAAAAACAAAAACAAACTCAATGGAGCTCTTTTTCTAACAGATCTCAGTGAATACTATCCCATTTCATTTGAAGTCAAATAACCTAGAACTACAATGAAAAAGGCTGCCTCCTACTACAACATCCACATTTTGGAGCATCGCAATACATCATCTCAATAGATTATAGTATGAATGGTGCCCCTGGAAGTTGGTCAATCTAGCAACAACTCCTTTAACCCTAAATCCAAGATTTCTATCTAAGGGGAATGATATGAAACAGATACCTGAGGACTGGTGATGGTTAATCTTGTCAACTTGATTGGCTTGAGAGAAGATGAGGGGGGCTAGTAAAGCGTACATCTGGATGTGCCTGGGTGGCTCCTGGAAGTGTAGTCTTGGGGGCTATCTCTGTACCCTGTTCCCTTCCTCTCAAGTCTCTTCCCCTGTTCTTTGCTTGCTAGCCACTATGAAGTGAGAAGCTGCTTAATCACACACTTCCATTATGATGTTTCTACCTCAGAGTCAGAATACCATGGACTGAAATCTCTGAAATCATGGCCCACTTAAATTATTCCTCCTTTAAATCATATATGTCAGGTATTTTGTTCCAAAAATGAAAAGGTGAATAATAAATTAAGTCATTATATTATTCCCATATTCTGACGCAGTAGATCTCTTTTAGTTGTGTAATTCGCCCAAGTGACTCTTGCAAAATAAAGAATATCTGCTCCAATGTGATTTCCTGAAGCTTTATGATTTTTAAAATAAAATATATTTGCTGGCCCTTTAGACAAATTACACAAATAATAGCTGTTATTTATTTGGCATACATGGTACTAATACTTTATATGCATTATCTCATCTTTCTTGAAGAAGAATTATCGGTCTAGTAGTGAAGCTAAAATGTACAGAAATTATGGTATGATGTAGGTTAGAAAAGACAACATGAGTGAAGCAAGTGCTGTGCATCAAGGGATCTCAGAAGAGGGAAGGATCTAACAATAGAGGCTTATTCATTCAACATTAAACATATAATAATTGTGTGCCTTTTACATCTCGGTCTCAAGAATCTCATTAGATGGAGAAAAAGGTGAGAAAACAGATAATCTCCACAGTGTGACGCCATTCAACGACTGAAATAAAACCATCAGAGCAGGCTTGTTGGAAGGGGTAGCATATGAGCTACAAGCACTGAAGGATTAAAAGTCTTCTGAGTAGACCGGGGTGGAGATCCCTGATATCCCAGGGTTGCACCTGTATCTCATTACACCAGCCCCATCCTCTGGAAGAGAGAAAGAAACAAGGACTTGTTAACTTCCCTATTCATTTCTCCTCTGAGGCCCTCATTTTGAAGCCTTTAATGGCAACCAGTCCTTCCCCTCATACAACTGGCTTTTTTCCCACTGCAGATTGCACTGCACTTTTCCTTATTTAACTCCATGTAGTCTGTGACCTCCTCTCCAATTTACCAATTCTGAATCACATGCTCCCTCTTTCTCCCACAGAGAAGAAACAGCCAACATTTAGATTTCCAATCTTCCTGGAAAAGGGCCAAGCATCCACACATTCCAGAATATTATTGTGCAAATTAAAATGTTCACATGCTATCAGCCATGCAGTTACTCCAACATTTATTTTGGAAAATATTACATTTGGAAAATGGGAACCATTCCAGAGTATTCCCTTACCTTGAAATAGTAGTAGACATAAGGGGATTTTGAGATCATTTCTTACTCAAAAGTTAGCAAGTAATCTGTACACATACACACATAAAATTGCTTTAAATGACACTGGATAAAGACTCTGGAGCTTACAAAATTCCTATAGTGTATTTACAGAGAAATTAGGGACAAAGGGTTGCAATTCCAACTCCCTAAGCAAAGCTTCAAAATGCCTGTGAGTTAACTTCCACTTAGATCTTAGTGCACATTTCTCTTCCAATCACCGATTAGTTGTACTGTTTCCAAGACCTTACATCTTTCAAGCTCCAGCCCACTGACTATAAGTGGCAAAGCAGTCTAGAGACCTTGCACATATGTTTTCCCTTCTTCTCTTCTTTTACTCTTTTCTTTTTAGTTTGGTTTTGCAATACTAAAATCATAAGTGGAGATAACCACAGGGCCAGATTGCACAGGAGGATCTTACTGAAAACCTCTTTTATTATATTGGCATTATTTATCAGTGACTATGACAGGTATGCAGTGAGATATGTATACAAGTGAGATATGTATACAAGTGAGATTGGTGTATCCTGAGAAAAAGGGCCTTGAATGATGAATAGGATACAATCCTTCTTGTGTGCTCTTTCAGACTTTGAAATTTAATAAGACCTGAAACTCAACATTGTCCATCACCTATATGAAAAAAGAAAACACCATGCATTGTATGTGTGTGTGTGTGTGTGTGTGTGTGCGCACATGTGAGTAGAGAAAATATGAGAACATATAGCAATAGACTACAATGATAAGCTCTCAAAAGGAAAGTATAATTAGATAGAGGTAAAGGTAGACTCTTGAATTATATGTAGATCTCTGTTTTATTTTTACAATGAGAATGTATCCTTGTGACCATTTCCCATGTGGGACTTTTTTTTTTGGTACTAGGAATCAAACTCAGGACTTCACACTTGCCAGGCAGGCACTGCACCACTAAGCTAAATTCCTGGCCCAGAGAATGTATTCCTGTAGTGTGTAATTAAACATACAGAAAATTATTGTGCTAAAATAAAAATTTTAAAAGATCAATATAGAATTCTAGGCTGTAATACAGAAAGTCAACCAAGAAATTACAAGTTAAAAATAGAAAGTTTAAAGTGACATCATAAGATCAATTTTTTGGGGAAATGTAAGTAATTATAAATACACAACTGATAGTATTTGCATAGAAAAAAAATCATGACAAACAGATAAGAAATTATAACTGTGATTATTTCTGGGTGATGGAATTAAAAAGGGTTTTAACGTTTGTCTTGGTTACTTTTCTCTCCTTGTTGGGACAAAATACCTGACACCCAACATGAAGGAAGGAAAGGTTTATTTCTTACAGTTCTTGGAGATTTTAGTCCCTACTTAGCTAGTTTCAAGGCAGGGTAGCATGGCTGAGGGGCAGCCTGGCTGCAAGTAGCAAGAGCAAATGGCAAAAGAGGGAAAAGCCTGCTGCCTTACAGGCCTTACATTGTATGTCGGCTCCACCCCTGGGCGGGTGCAGCACTCACACCACCAATCCCAGCACTTCAGCTGCTTCCATGACTACGAGGCTTGGGGGCCACCTAGACACAAACTATAACAACATTCCACTGTATAGTACCTATAACATATGAATTTTTATTATGTATTAATTTTTCTAACAAACTAATTGACTGACATAGTATTATGCCCTTGTTTACTCAATATTATCTTCAACAGACTTCCTGGCTAGTTTTGATAGACTAACATACGGAACTAATCACACCTCAGTCCAAATGACTGTTCATATCGATAATGATAATGTTCATAAAGATTCCAGCTTTCATATCTGTCTCTATTTCCACAAACTACTTCACATATTCTAGTTCTTTTTCTCAACCCTTGCCCCTCTGCTGAATTGTCATTTACTCACAATAATAGTAACTGGCTTTTCTAAGTAATTGCCTCTGATCTTAGCATAATAAATAACACTCAGAATGTGATCCTAATATAATAAATAGCACTTATAAGGTGTTCAATTAAAATGTTTGTTTCTTCAACCCTTCTTAAGGGGAGTTTAAAATCCAGTGAACCCAAAACATGGCTACTACCAGAATTATCTAGGGGAACAAATTTAAAAAATGCAGATACTGAAACCCCACATAGCTATTCTTAATCTAAATCTCCTAGATGGTTTTGTCTTCATCTTTCCTCTTCTCTTCCCTTTGTTTTCCTTTCTAAGCTATTTAGTTCAAAGACACTAACTGAATCTGAACTGCCTCTACGTGGTGGTGGTACAAAGGACACGCAGTTTTGGGTGATCAACACCTAAGCTGAGTAAGAAGATATCTGAGTGGAAAAGTGATGAGGCATGATGTTGGACCCTGAGCAGAGTGAGCAGAGCATGTACCTAGGAAACGATACAGTGGTCTCTTGGAATGGAGTATCAGAGTCTGAAGGTCAGAAGGGTATCCCCATGCGGGTAAGATAAGTCCAAGCAAGATGAGGGGTGTTCTGTGCATCAGCTCTCTGCTCAGATAGAATGTTAGTGTCTGAGAGGGTTATAGAAGTTATTTGTGTGGGTGTTGGGGGCCCAGGGGAGAGGATTAGTAGTAAGTAAATTTATTGATGAGAGATCGCTTATTGTTAGACACTTATAAATACGGAACAGGAGAAACCATAATTAACAGAACAGACAAAAACTAAAAGGAATCTCTTGGGATCAAACTTGAATGACAAGGTTACAGAGTTTTTAATATAGAAATAAATATAGATGTCTCTGTGTGTGTGTGTCTGTTGTGCATCTGTTGTTAGCTTTGCCCACGTTTAGGGTTGAAAATAGCAAGATTCTAATAGTCTGGGGCTTAGCATCTGTTATCTTGATGTCTACATAGTTGACTAAAGGGAATCCGAGCTCTTTGAAGAATTGGCTGATTCTAATGCCAGAGCAGTGAAAGCAAAACATGAATTTGGACATTTTGTGCCCCCAAACCCCAGATTATTCAAAGAATGGAGACATGTAAAGAGCACAAGAGCCAGCTTGAAGGGGCTTCAATAGGCCATAGCAGGGACAATCTGAGCATCGAAATGATTAAGACTAGTGATGGACCATAACTTAGTGGATAAAATAGGAATCCATGTGTGTATAGTAATATAAATAAATGAAATTAATAAGTTGAAATTTTGATGAAGAGCACAGTCCTAAAGTACTTTGTTGTTACAAACTTACCAATTACAGCAAGAAAATGAGGGATTATATAGTGGAGATGCTGGCAGACAGTATCTTAATCAAGTGACCAGAGTATCCATACCAGTAATGAGACAAATCATAATTATGTGCTACCTGCTAGGATGCAATGAGAAGATAATGGCTTCATGTGTGTTACTCCTTTCAGAGATTTATAACCAGAATTTTAAAGGTGAGGAAATTTTGGGCGACCAGATTGAGGGTCATTAAACAAGGCCTAGAATTTCAAAAGTCGAAGTCATGAAAATCAAGGGAAGACCAAGGAACGGTTTTCAGAGTGAAGTGGACTAACATAATATGACATAAATACAACACATGACTCTGTACTCTATTTTTATTTTAATAATTTTGAGGGAACAATTCACAAACTTGAATGGAGTCTGAGTAGAGAGTAATAAAGTGCCAATTTTAATTTTCCTGGGTTCGATTTTTTTATTATTGCTGTTACATAAGAGAATGTTCTTATTTATAGTAAATGATAAAATATTTGAGAGTGCTAGAGCATCTGGCCAACAATATTTCAACAATTCAGACAAAAGTGACTTTTACTTTTCTCACAATTTTTCTGTAACTTTTAGTTTATTTCAAAATACAAAGTAAAAATAAATAATAAAAATTTCAGGGCATCTGTGGAATTAAAAAGTTTCTTGGAGATTCCAATATTCAGTCTTGGAAATTACTGTATTTTAAATAAAGTGAGTGGTTCCTTATTAATTAACTTGGGTTCTCCCCCCTTATAAAAATTTCTTCATCGTATGAGGATGTTCAGAAAAAACATAGACTCCTAAGCCCAGCCTGAAATACACTGGACCAGGATCTGCAGAGATATAGCATGGGCATGGATATTTTTATTTGTAAGTAGTTCTCAGACACAGAAAAGCAGGAGAGACACTATGATTCACTACAAAACTCACTGAGCCTTTTGTCCAACGAATGCAAGCAACAGGTGATACATTAAAATCAAGATAGTAAATTATATTCATGCACTAAGGAAGGTTAGGTGGCCAGAGCAGAGTTAGGGCACAGGTATGGCAGAATCTTCTGACAACACTTCGGCAAGTGGTCTGCAGTTTTCTGTTTCTTGGTGGTAGCCAGGCAGGCCTGGGGACTGAGACTGGAACCGGCAGAGCTTAGGCAGAGGGGGCTTGGTGAAGCTTGTTGATGTTTGTTATGTGCTGCATATCTTGACTGCCAGCCCTCCAGCTTAGCACAGGTTTGTGTTCCATGCAGGGCTCTGAAGGCCCAGACTACTCTGGGTCCTAAGTAATGATGAATTTTCACTCATGCCCTTGGCAGCTCTACGGAAGGTAAACTAAAATACACGCTGACCATTTAAAAGATGCAACGAGCAAAATTTCACTTGTAATTATTTATTCAGAAATAAACAATTACTATTTTTCTTGGTTAAGATTCTTAAACTCTCCAAATTTTTATCTTTTTCCATCCATAAAATGATTTAAAGAGTAAGAGTCAATGTTATGCATACATCAATACCTAAAATAGTATCTAATTCAATAAAGTTGTAATTATTTTTGGTATTTTTTAATGTATTTTTAAAAATTTTTAAACAAAAAAAAGACTAAAAATGATTTTGTTAATATGATTATTGTTTCTACAATTGACAATTCTTACCTATTTTTGTTAGTTTCCCAAACTCCTTCCAAATATGTTTCTTGCATTATTAACTCTTCTAAACTTCTATTTATCAATAACTTTGTGCTAAAGACATAAAACATCTAAATAAAAAAATTAAAATTTTAAATGTACTTTTTTATTTTACAAAAAAAAAAGCATTATATCATGTCTGCCTTCTGAGATTGGCACTGTAACAGGATGTGGTCTTTCTCTTTATCTGAGATGCAATGATAACTACCGAAACAGGTTCCAAGACTTTTTAGATAAAAGTCTAGTGGAATGACAAACAGCATTTGTTAAGTACAGGCTCAGAGATTTTGGAAATTGCCTTTCATTCTGCTTGGGGTGTGTGTGTGGGACTGTCACACTCCTTTGCTAAGAATGGTATTTTGGCAAGAACTTCCTGTTGGAAGTAAAGCAATCCCCTCATTACTGAGACTAGTCAGAGAGGTGGACAAGAACTCCTCTCTTGACTAGTTAGATCTTGTGACCTGAACAACTAGTTGTGAGATTACAATATGCAATATATTAACTAACGTTAATTTCCTACTTTTTTTTTGAAATTCTGTATCATTTGCATTGTTTTTTTCTGTTTTGCTTTTTAAAATAAGAAAATAAAATTTAAAAAATAAAACAAATAAAAGAATGAAGTACGTGGAAACAAAAGATTGTACAACAGCATAGACAGGAGAGGAGATATGAAAGCAAAGAAGGGTTATTGTGAATAGGGATGCTGGGGAGTGAAGGGAAACTGGTATAATTAAAAGAGGCAGTAGAGGAATGTCTGTTGGTGGAACTATGCTAAGTGGTTGAGAGTTCAGACTCCGGAATCAAAATGCTTGGTTTAATATCCTGGCTCTACTACCTACTAAGCTACAACCCTGGGCAATTCTTCTGATTATGAGTGGCCTTGTTTTCCTCATTTCTAAATGGGAACAGAGTGGTTGTGAAAATTAGACACAAATAAATATTTGCTTATTTTATTTTGGTAAAGATATCTAGGAAAGTGATTGCCGCCATGGACAAAATTAGCCATGAAAGATGGTCCAGTGGGTGGAAAGCCCATGTGACCCAGACACACACAAAAAAAAGACAACACATTGCTCTTTTGTAGCCCTTTGCACAACCTTCTACCTACAAACCAGAAGAGTCATTTATCTTGTTATTTACTTTGTCCACGACAGCTAGAATAGTATCACTCACATTGTAAATATTCAGTAGACAGTTGTTGAATTAATAAGAAATAAAGGCATACCTGGAATGTGCTTTAATTCTTTATTCACTAGCCAAACTCCTACTCTTTCTTTAGACTCATTTCAAGTTCTTTAAATCTCCACTGACCCACTCCTCTAGAACCCAAAGAAAAGTTAGGTTAGACAGAAAAGTTCTCTCTCTGCCTTTTGTACCCATATATCTTACATTATACTTTTAATTTCTTCATTTACTTTTCCTTTTACACAGGAGAAATTACAAAAGCATGGATTGACTGTGTTTTACTCTTTAGTAATAGAATGCCTTGAAAAGGACCAAACAGAGAAGATCTGTCTGTTTTGGGAGGCCTGGAAGGATGAATTATTAGGGCAAAAAAGCTGTAACCTCTCAGGTGGTTACAGAAAGGAATCCTGGAATTTGGAGTTGGGGCAGTCACGTCAGCCTTTCTAAATCTTGTTGCCAAAGAAGCAAGGTTGGTGTCCAAGGGTCATGAGAGAACTGCTGGCAGGAGAGTGGTAGCCCTTGAGACCACCTAAGTAGTCACTTTAGCTGAGGGTATGAAAGGGCCTGTTGTCTGAGAGAGGAATGAAAATAGCAGTTTTGTATTTTTACGGTTGAAGTGAAAAGTGTGCTCACCTCTGATTTTTCAGCCTCAGTGAAATGTCATAAGATTCACAGTGGGTCTTGAAGAATGGTTGTAAGTAATGAAAAGAACTGAGCAATAATAGCTGCAGACTAGGCGATGCAGCAGAGGCACACTCTGTAGAACATGGCATTTAGTTTCATCAAGTCATCCTCCATTGAACTACCACACTAGCCAGGCAGTGAACTCAACCACTAGCAGCAGCTCATAATGTAGCTGTTACACAGTCAAGCTGACAGCAGGAGGCCAACTCTCAACAGTTCACACCTGGTGGTATCAAGGAACAGCCGTGGATGTTTGAGTTCCAGGGTTTAGCTTGAAGTGAAAGTCAAGTGGAGTCGTAATAAGACAGTGCATCCATGCCAGTACCCTCAGGAAAGGGAAAGGGGCTCCAAGAAAGTGCCACTAAAATCCTTAGTAATTTAAGGAGATGAGAGTCATTTTCATTTTTTAATTAGAATTGACCTCTTTAAAATAAAATAGAAGAACTGACTCTAAGATCATAATCCTACCGTCACTGTTGAGCTTTACCTCAGTGAACCTGGTTTGTTTTTTATCTTACTGCTTGGTACATCACAGATTTATTACCTTATTACTAAAATATGGATACACAGAATGTAATTATATATTGATCAATATCATTTCCAAATTCAGTTGAGCACACAGTTAGTGCTCCTTTTATATTTCTCAAGCCTAATGTTAAACAGATTACTAAGACACGATGAGTTTATTTTACAGCACATTGCAGATACATATTGCATTGCACCTACCTGGACCCCACCACCCTGTGATTAAAGATGAGGTTAAGTCTGCCTTGTAAAGCCCAAATGATTGTGTTTTAAACTTTCATCTCACCCAATGACAGAAAGTCTTGTCTTTTATGAGGCTTCTCTCCACAAGCAGGTCTTTTATACCTCCCACTTGCTCCCATATTCCATATATCTATAACGCCCTATAAACCTGGGGTTCTACATTGGTCATTATAGCTCCACCACTGTCGCTGGCCACCTCCTGCATTCCCAGCATTAGTACCATCAGTTCTCCTGGATTCAGGAGGAGAGAAAAGGCTTTTTTTTCTTTTTTTGCAGCACCGGGGATTGAACTCATGACCTCGCGCTTGCCAGGCAGGCGCTTAGACCACTGAGCTACATCCCTGGTCCTTGTCTTTTTGAGACAGGTCTCACTATGCCATTCAGGCTGGCCTTGAGCTCACTTTGTAGCCCAAGCTGGTCTTGAACTCAAAATGATCCTTCTGTCTCAGCCTCCTGAGTGCTGGGATTACAGGCGTGAGCCACCATGCGCGGCTGAGAAAAGGCTTTTCTTCTCTTTAATCGATGTTTCTGAAGTGGATAAAGACCTTTCAATTTCCCACAGCATCATGAGGCCCATGCTATAATATTTAATAAAATTTTGCAGATTGCTTAAAGATATGAGAAAGGAATTGTAAAACTGATGAATTTAAAAATCACTTCTAATTCTGAATATTCTCAGAGTTTATAAGTCAAAGCAAAGGCTATTTTGGAAGCTTGGAGGTTGCCTCTCTAGTTTTCAAGACTGGGCTATCTGGCAGAGTGTGCTTATCTTCTCCCTGTGGGAGTAACTTCCAGCGAGTTCATTCTACCACAAGGCCCTAATTTCCAGTAGCCCCAGGAGAAGACTACATTTCTTCTTCTGGTTTCTCTAGTCTCAAGCCTGACTCGCCTCATTTCCTGTCTACTCCCTCTGGGAAACCCCAGCCATGGTCATAGGATTAGGCCTGTCTTGGTAGCTTTTGTGAGACCTTCACATAGAAGAAAAATATCCAGTTCGGCACATTCTACAAAGTCTGCTTTTGGGTATCATTACACATGAGATAATAGCAGGCCAGTCTTTTTACACAAGGCATAGTCCACTTCCATTTACTTATATGGAATTTTATTCAGCATGATCTCAAAATTAGAACAGTAGTTTCTCTACAATACTAGTCTTCACTCCCAATTTCCTGTGAGAAGATACTTAAACAGGAAGTACAATATTTCTACTAAAATAAACAATATCATTCACGCTGGGGTTGTCTACACCCATACTTGAAACATGTCTCCAAAGGCACTGTAAGCTGGAGAGATGTAGAGATAACTATAATTGACAATTTTTAATATCATTATACAGAAAAATTCAGCTATCTAAAGACACAACTGTCAAATTTCCATCCCATGAAAAAGTCTAGCTTAGTCTAAGCACATATAACCTGGTCCATTTGGATCATTTTCCCCAAACCAAGGGTGGATCTGCCTCAAGATGAATGAAAGTATTTGTGTTTTGCAAAAACTACTTAAAGATTTGAAATTATGACATTCAAGCTATTGTCCTCAGCCCAGGCTTCAAAAGTCTCAGGCTCATTTTTAGTAAGAGCTCTAGTTAGAAACCCTGTGTGACTGTCTATCCCAGCAACCTTTGCTTTTCTTAAGGGTATCACTCAGAAAGGGGAATCCAGTTCCAAAATGAGGGTAGAAGGGAACGGCTGCCCG
>RJWT010048986.1:0-11053 GCA_004365215.1 Cuniculus paca
AAAATATGTTTTCAATGCTTCACCTGCTCTTAACAATGAATTCCATTGTCCATGTCAGAATTGAAAATAATTTATCAAAGTTATTTGATAAATTATAAACTTATAAAAATTATAAAATGGGGATGAAAAAAATTTTATAACATAAAAATTTAAGTTTTGAAATTTTCTCCCATGAAATTTCAAGATGGCAAAATAATTTGAATTAATGTTTTAAAAATGTATAAAATCAGGGATCTAGCTCAGTGGACTAAGTGCCTGCTTGGCAAGTGTAAGGTCATCAGTTCAATCTCTGGTGCCACAAAAAAAAAAAAGTCTTAAAAAAATATAAAATCCCCAAACTGGGATTTTTATTGAAAATATAGCAACATCTATATGGGATTTAGCCTTGACCCTTTGCACTTTTTATCTTTTTTTTTTTGTAATTCAATTTACTTCAGTCAGGTGAACTTTCTTTGCTTGAATTTTATTGGTACATTCTACATGTAATCTACTGAATATTTAAAACTCAAGCCCATTGCAGTCAAGGAAGACACCCCACTCTCCACAGTGGGTCAGGGGCAGCCAGGGCAGCTGTTACCGTCACGGCGGCAGCTGTGCTGAATGGCAGACACATGGCTGCTTGACTGACAGTTGTGGTATCCCCATAAAAATTGTGGGGCTAAAGCTAGGGACATCCAGGAGACTTGCAGACTTACTCTCAGCTCACCAGAGTTTGGGATACTGGGTCCAGATTCCTCACTGATGTATGCACCTTAGAGGTGACTTTTCTTCTTCAGAGGCTGCAGGCTGGAGTTAGAGTGAGGTAGATCAGGGCAATCACTTAACAACTCAGAAGAGCCTGCCAGTCATAGAGGCCCAGAGCACACGCACAGAGCAGAACCCCAGACAACCGTGCAGCCCCAAACCTTGTATGTGGTGGCCACTTTCCATCCTTTGTCTACTTCCGGTGGGCCCTCAACAAGAAGGCTTAAATCTGACATCAGGCCAGTGGAGTTTCTGATAGGACAGCCCTTGCAAATGCCTTGTTCACACGGGAGAGAAGCAACCTAGGAATTCCATAACCCAAAGAGCCCTGCCATTATTCCCGGTGTACACCGAGAGTCTGTTCCCTGACCCTCCTTCATTCTTCAGAGTGTATTTCTTCTCCACCTTCAATAAAAGTAAATCCTGAGCCGGGCATGGTGGCACACTCCTGTAATCCCACATTTGGGAGGCTGAGGAAGGAGGATTGTTGCAAGTTCAAGACCAGCCTGGGCTACCAAGTGAGCCCAAGGCCAGCCTGAGCTGCATAGTGAGACCCTGACAAAAACAAAAAAGTAAATCCTCACAACCTCTTCCATGTGGTTCGTCAAATTTTTTGTTCAGGACACAAAGAACCTGGAAGGAAATATCTTTGGGACCCAAAAGTAACAGAAGGAGCAGGAGAGGGATGCAAAGGCTGACAGCCAAGCCCACCTCCCCTCAGAGTGGCCAGAGGAGCAGCTTACAGGTAACCTTAAGGGGGACAGTTGGACACTGAGGCAAACTGTCTCAGTCATTCAGGTGTCAAAGGGGAGCAAAGAGAAGCTGGGGAGGAGTATGACAGCTGTGGCCAACCCACTCCCTCTTCTAGCCATGCCAGGCAAAGGGGCCCCTCCTCTGTCTCCATGGGACCTGGTTGCAGACCCCTCAGTCTGCACAGGAGGCCCAGGGTTAGAAGGGAGCGGATTTCCTGAGCACCTGAGTCTGAGAACGTGCGGCTCCAGCCTCAGGCTCACGGATGAAGGCCCTCGGGTCCTTGGCAGTGAGAATGCAGGGAGGACACCGGGAGGCAGCCAGGAGAGGCGGGCTCCCACAGAGGCAGCACCCTGCACCCTCCCAGGCTGCCTCTTTCAGGAACACTCACCCTGCGATGAGAGGCCGTACAGGAAAGGACCAGTGGCTTCTCCGCCAACTTTGGCCATGGCCGCTGCTGATGCTACCTTGGAGGCCAGCGAAGAGGCCAGCTGGCCGGCTCTAGCTAATGGCATGGTGCAGAATGAAGTTTCCCAATTCCAGGCAAACCTGGAAAAACAGGAACATGAGGCCCAGAACTGGCTTCCTGCCTCTCGTTCTAAAAAGCTTTAGGGGGCCAGAGAGGATGGGAGGCTGCTCTGCCTGGGCAGGGCACTGGGCCTCAAATGGGGCCTAAGGCCAGGGAAGGAGGGATGTGGATGCTGGGGCTACCAAAGAACCCATATTACAGGTTGGGGTGTATTCCCATTCCCCCTGTTGGCTGCTTCCTTCCTCCTGAAAACCCAGGGTTCACATCTTAGATGCCTCTGGGGCTCCCTGAACTCTGCATGGTCCAACTGAAAGCCCCAAAATTAGGAATCCAGAACCAATGACATCGTCGAAGCACACACTGCAGCAAGGTGCGGTGGTGCCTGCTTGCCCATCGCTTCCCCTGTAATGTCAGAAAGCTGGGGTCGTACCCCCATTTTACAGAGGAGGAAACAGAGTCCAGCTCAGAGAGGGCATGGGGTTTGCGCCAGGTTGGAAGGCTCCTTGGCAAAGCCAGGCCCCAGCCAGGTCCAGCTGCTTGCAAATAAGGTGAACTTGCAGTGGCTCTGATTTTGTTCCTCCTCACACTTACTGGGCCTCTCTCTCCCTGTCTCCTCTGCACACTCGCCTACTCTGCAGACTCGAGGGAGACCAATGCAGAGCAGGCACGCAGTTCCCAAATGCGAGTCAGGGACTCAAGGCCCATTCCGCCCAACCCCCACCTTCCCTCGCAGCTGCCCTGACCAGAGCCGCAAAACAAATCTCAGAGGGGACACACAGTAAGGACACGGCCCACCCACCTGACTCTGGAGGCTGCAGCGAAGGGAGTACGGCCCTCCCCTCCCTGCCTTACCGGAAGGGATTCTAAACCGTGCGGAGCCAGCACCACAGTTCTGTTCTCAGAGCCAGGAGGCTTACACAGTTCTATTGGGGCTGCAGGGCGTCGCCCAGCGAGGAGGTGGACCAATGAGATAAGTTTTCTTTGCCCAGGATCAGGAAACCAATTCCAGCCTCCCTTTCCGGTTGCCAGGAAAACCTGGTTATTGTGGAGATAGGCTCTGGCTCCTGTGTCAATTATTGTTATTTGATATAAAATGCTTTGTCATCTTTATATAATTGGTCTAATCAGTGTTATTTGATAATGCCTTTTAAGGGTTGTTATTGCATTTGAAATCCATTGTAGAAATATTTCTTCTTCTCCAAGGCTTATTAAGAGTTTGTTTGTTTTTTAACTGATATAAATGACAATCTTCATGAAGGGCTAACACTTCAGGTTTTGTTTTGTTTTGTTTTGTCTTTTTGAGACAGGGTCTCGCTATGTAGCTCAGGCTGGCCTTGGGCTCACTTTGTAGCCCAGGCTGGTCTCGAACTCACAGCAATCCTCCTACCTCAGCCTCCTGAGTGCTGGGATTACAGGCGTGGGCCACCACACCTAGCTCACTTCAGATTTTTTCAAAGCATTTCTCTTCCTTTGTTTTCTTTCTTTCCTTTCCTTTTCTTTTCTTTTCTTTTCTTTTTTGTTTGTTTGTGTTTACAATTCCTATTCAAAGATAAAAATGGTATCCATTCCTTTATAACTGAAAGGTGGAAAGAAAGAGAGATTGATTCTTGCCATGTAAATTACATTAAATTTTCAGGAGGAGGAATGTAAAAAAACTACAGAGGCTGTAGAAGTTGATAGAACAAATTAACTTTTGTAAAATCATGCTCCACATTCTTATGACATCTGTTGTCTAATGTAACAGCAGGTGAAATAAATGTACTAATGGTGTTACTTCCTGATAACTAAAATTCACAGAGCCCTACACCCATAAACGATCCAAAACATCCTAAAGGTGCTTGTTAAGATTAAATTGCACACTGAACAACAACAACAAAATTCTATTATTGAAACTTAGAAAAGATGGCAGTATGCTAAGCAGCAGAGGAAGAGCCCCTGGGAGAGCTGCTGTCCGGACACTGGAACATAGCCATGTGAGGAAGACAAGAAGGACCAAAGTGGGTGCCCTGGGCCGAGGAAGAATCTGAAGCATGAGTCGAAGTTCACAGGGAGAGCTGAGAGAGAAACCTCAATGCAGAAGAGGGGAGTAGCCAGGGAAGCCTTCTCCCTGTCAGGACTCACTGTGTGGGAGGAGCAGTTCAAACCTGTGGACACATGGTGACTGATGGCGACCCCAGAGGCCTCCACAGAGACAGGCAGCAGTGGAAGGGAACAGTGGACAGAGAGGACTCCACTAACGTGGTGAGTCTGCAGGACTGAACGTCCTGCAGTATTGCAGACTGATCAGGCCTGCGACCTCCCATACAAGTGGATGGCAAAGACTTAAATAAAAGAGACAAGTGGTATCATTTCAGGGTCCCAGGAGGCTTCCAAAATCCTCTAGCAGAATTTGAGATTCTTTGGCGGCTGTGACAAAGAACTTTACTGGGCAGCCTGTATTTATTTGGTTTTCAAACAAAGGGAGGGAATACTGAGGAAAGCGTGAGAACTGAGCAGAACCTTGGGAGTCAGTTCAAAGACTTCCCCAAGCAGTAAATTATGCTAATTAGGTGAACTATTTTATCTCCAGGTTGACATTTGCTGCAGGCGTGAGACACCTGCAGCTACAGTCTATTTCATTAATTGGAGTTGGAGCCAGGTGTCCTCAGCTCTGGCCTTATCTTGTCCTTTGAGGTGTCATGGCATCACGGGTCACCACGGGCCTCAGCCAGGACCAGTGATTCACCGAGGTTCACTTGCTATGAATCTACTGCCCATCTCCAGGCAAGGGATTTAGGCCTGGGACAGCCTCCCAAGGAAACATAGAAAGCCAGTTGGTGAATTTTAAATCCTGCTCAGAGCCCCTTCATAGTGGTCTCCATCACTGCAGGAGAGGGCAGCTGACCAGGAGCTGTCTTGGAGTGGGGCCAACTGAACTCAGAACTCAGAACTGCTGGGTCCATCTAGCAGCTGCTAGCTGAGTTCAAAGCCACAGATGGGCTGAAGTCCCAGCCTCATGGTCAGAAAGCAGCCTGAACTTCAGGGAAAATAAAGGTGCTGGCTCACTGAAATTATCCACTACCCCGCTGTAAAGCTCCTGCTGGCTTGCTGGGATAAATCAACATGGATCTGGACTCTGTCTCCACATATTATCTACCAGAGACAAAAGGGACAAACCTGTAAATGGACTATTCTTTTTTCTGCATTGCTTGATCTTTTTTATAGGAGTGTGAATGTGATTTCTAGCTTTGTTCTGTGATTTCTTGTTCTGTTCTGCTCTTCCTTTTTATTTCTTCCTTCTCTCTTTCCTTCCTACCTTCTGCACAAGTTTCTCGAAATTCGTGACACCTCGCTTTGTCCTCCAGCCTTGCTTCTAATCTCTTCTGCTTCTATGTTTCTATTTTTTCCCTAACTCCTTTTAAATTTTCTCTCCTGAGGGTAAAATTGGCAAATTGAGGACTTATTTACTACATATAATTTTCTGGCTTGTTTTAGATTTTGTTATATAATCACAAATCTAGTTCATAGAGTTAAAGGTGGCAAATTAACAGCTACCTCAATTTGCTTTTTTTTTTTTTTTTTTTTTTTTTTTTTTTTTTTTTTTTTTTTTTTTTTTTTTTTTTTTTTTTTTTTTTTTTTTTTTTTTTTTTTTTTTTTTTTTTTTTTTTTGCAGCACCAGAGATGGAACTCACAACCTTGCACTTGGCAGGCAGGTGCTTAGGTCACTGAGCTAAACCCCCAGCCCCTGTCTTTTTGAGATAGGGTCTCTCTACGCCATTCAGGCTGGCCTTGAGCTCACTTTGTAGCCCAGGCTGGTCTCAAACTCACAATGATCCTCCTGTCTCAGCCTCTGAAGTGCTGGGATTACAGGTGTGCACCCCCAGGCCCGGCTTCAGTTTGTCATTTTCTAGGCTGCTGTATTTGATGCTATTGTTATTGTTGACTGTACCACTTTAGCTGAAGTGAGGTAACTGTTCTAATCAGCTGTTCTTTATTGTATACCTAGACTGAAATTTCTATGACCTAAGAGTCATAGAAAACACTTTGGGCCGGTGCCAAGTAACCAGGAGCTGGGGCAAGCTACTTCTCATCCCTAACCAATTGAAGAGGTAGGATCTTGCAACAGACTCAAAACTCAAAAACCAGCTACCGCTGGAAGGCACCTTTGTGAAGTAGTCACTTCCTAAGGGTTCTGAAATATTGAGTTGTTTCTGCATGGGTTTGGGATAAGTATACATACTGAATTAGTATAAAGTATAGATAGCAATGTCTGGTAGCCTTACTTATTAGGAACTGACTGCACATAGAGCACTAAAGTGTTATAAAATGCAATTTTAATGTTAAATTTAAGAAATTTCCAGGAAGATTATAAATTTAGAACAAAGGACATATCTTTCCTTTGCTATAAATCTTTCCATTGCTGTTACTGTTTTTTCAGCATTAAAAATTTTAATATCTTTGGCATTTGCAGACAGCTATCTCTTTAAATAAATCTTAAATTTCTCTTTCTTTTGCTCTAATTGAAATTACATTCATTTTAACTGATACCTAAACACATAAAGATTATACACAGTTATGAAGTATTGTTTGATGTTTTGATTTATGTACACTGTGTAATGTTTAAATCAGGTTACACATGTCCATCATCTCAAATGTTTTTCATTGCTTTATGACAAAAATACTCAAAATCTTTGCTTCAGGCTCTCTGAGTTATACAGTACATTACTGTTAGCTGTAGTCACCTTACTGTGCAATAGCACATCAGAACATCAGTTACTTCTGTCTAACTATAACTTAGTGCCCATTGATCAATCTCATCCTTCCTACTCTCCCAGCCCCTTCAAACCACCACTTACCCTCAACTTCTATGAGATCAACTTTTTTCTATTCCACATACGAGTGAGACCATACATCCTGGTTTACCTCACTTCACATGAGACTCTCTGGTTCCATCCAGGTTGCACCAGGTTACAGGATTTCATTCATTTTTAGGGTTGAACAATGCACCAGTGTTTACATGTACAACAGTTTAAAGAAACTTCATCAGTTGATGGATAATAAATTTGTTTTTGTTTCATAGGCTATTATGGGTTATATCTAGATGTCCCCTCAAAGCCCCATGTGCTTACAGGTAGGGCTTTTGGAAATGATTGGAACATGGGTGTGTGACAGTAGCTTATGTGTGTCACACTGGATCAGTCCATGGGTCTCTAGCTGGGTGTGATGCTGGGAGGTGAAGCCTGATGGAAAGAGATGAGTCACTGTGGATGTGGACTGGAAGGAGGATATACCCCTCTATAGCTCTCTGCTTCCTGCCTACCCTGCCGTGGACTGTTTCTCTTCTGTGATGCCCCTCTGCCATACTGCCCTGCTTTGGAACCAGCTAACTATGGGCTGAAACCTCTACAAACTATGAGCCAAAATAAAGCTTTCCTCCTTTAACCTTTAACTTGTGGGTGTCAGTTATTTTGACCCAGCAAAAAGGAGGCAACTAAGGCAATGACAATTATGAATAGTGCTGCAATAAATGCAGGAGCATAGCAGATGGAAATTTCCTTGAAATAGTTACCTAGTAACAGGACTAATTTTTAAATTTTTCAAGAACCTTCATGCTGTTTTTGTGCTTCTTGTATTAGTTTATATTCCTAACAGTGTTAGTCTTTTTAATAGCCATTTTTTTGTCTTTTTGATAAAGGGTCTCACTGTGCAGTTCAGGCTGGACTTGAGCTCACTTTGTAACCCAGGCTGGTCTCAAACTTGCAGCAGTCCTCCTGCCTCAGCCTCCTGAGTGCTGAGATAACAGGCATGTGCCACCACACTGGCTAAATGGTAGTCATTTTTACTGGAGTGACATGATAACTTATTGTAGTATTGATTTACATTTTCCTAATGATTGGCAAAGTTGAGCATTTTTTTAATATATATTGGCCATTTGTATGTCTTCATTAGAGAAATGTCCATTTAAGCTATTTCCAATAGCTTTAAAAATATTTTTTTGAGACAAAGTCTCACAATGTAGTTTGGGCTCACTGTGACCTCCTCCCTCCGCCCTGAGTGCTAGGATTACAGATGTGTACCACCAACTCCTAGCAACTTTTTAAAAATTTCTTCTATATTCTGTATATTAACCCTTGCCAGATAAGTACTTTGCAAATATTTTCTCTCATTCTGTGGTCTGTCTCTTCACTGTGTTGATTGTTTCCTTGGCTGTCCAGTAGCTTACTGGATTAGTGTCATCCATTTCTCTGTTTTAGCTTCTGTTTTCTGTGTTCTTGGGGTCCAGAAAATCCTTGCCAAGCCAGGTGTGGTGGCGCATGCTTACAATCCCAGCACTTGGGAGGCTGAGGCAAGAGGATTGCTGTGAGCTCCAGACCAGCCTGGACTGCATAGTGAGTTCAAGGCCAGCCTGAATTACAGAGCAAAACCCCGTTTCAAAAAGCCACAAAATCCTTGCCCACTCCAGTACGTTGTCATTTCCCTGGGGAAGGGTGCGCATAGTAAATTCCATGAGAATATGAACAAGCTTATACAATACAAGATAAATTTTAATATCTAAAGTGAACAAGAAGGTGATTTGCAAATTAATATTAGTTCTTTCAAAAATGTTCAGTTTTAAAAAGTCCCCACTGGGGTGTCCAGTACGCTAGAGATACACTACGTACTGGAATACGGCAGGGACAAAACATATTAAAAAATTACCTGTTGCTCATAAGTAAATGTGAGAAAATTAAACAAGATAAATAATGAAATAAGGTAACTCCTTTGGTATTGAGGGAAATTAGCTCCATGTTTCTACTCCCAAACCAAAATCTAGATGCTGTCACTTATAAAAAAAACCTACCCACAATTCCATGAAACCTACCCACGTCATCCTGAATATTTAATGTAAGTAATCTCGAGATTACTCATATAACGTCGTACAATGGAAATGTTATGAACAGAATGGTACAGTACTGTCATGTTTAGTGAATAACAAGAAAAATATCTGGACATGTTCCGTACAGACCCAATTTTTTTATGAATACTTTTGATCTTCACTGGTGAGGGCTTCATGGGGAAGCGGGCTCTGTGAGCCTCACCAGCACGCTAGCACTTGACCTGGTGCCCTGGGAAGCTACAGCAGGGCCGGAGCCAGAGAACTGGCACCGTCCTTCCAGCTGGAGTTGGCGCCCACTCAACAGACCTAGCGGCGCTGAAACAGACTTGACCGTGAACAGTGTCCAAAGGAGAGGCTCAAGAGGAATCCAAGGAGTGGTGGACTGGTGGACTGATGGACAGCAGTGGTCAAGGACAGACCTGGAAGTGTCCAGCCAGGGCAAGCTGACTCTGGCCAAGCACCCTGCAGGTGGGGGATCCCTGCTGAAGAACGAGCAGTGTGACTATTTCCCACTAGAGGGCGCCAAAGACAGCATGCAACCTCTTCACAGCGTGTTCCGGCTCATGGACAAGCACAGCCCTAGGTGTTTTTCCTCCTCACAACAACTACGTGAGGCTGTGTCATCGTCCCCACTTCACAGACAGGAGCTGAGTGACAGGCAGGGTTCCTGACAGTTACCCACGGGGCTCTTCCACTCTTCCATCTTGCTGGGCGGCCAATGCTGTCCTTACCTCAGGGTTCTAAACAGTTTCTCTTTCCCCGCCACTTATCCATCAATACAACCTTGGTTTGAAGGCCTCTCCACACCTCAAAAGGTCCCAGTCCTAGAGGGGTCCTTTAAGACTTAATCAGCACACCATTTCCATGTGCTCCAGATCACCAATGAGGGCTTCGCCCTACCCAGCATGAATAGCCTCAGCCTCCTGCTGTCCCCTGCTCAGCGGGAAACGGGCAGCCTTAGGTGGTCTCTGGCCAGGACAGCGTAACACAGAGCCCTAATGATTTCACACACATTGCAGCTCCTTGAGGCACCCAGAAAGGAGCAAACACAAATGAAAAAATCATCCTCCAGCCCCGCTATGAAAAGTCCATGAGGGCAGAGGCACTGCACTTTGGGCACAAGTGGGCACCCCACAAATGTTCCCTGGGTCTCTTTTCAAGCATCTTTTTCAATGACTGCAAGCCCTTCTTCACACAGATTCCATGTAGCTGATGGGTTGAGAGTCACAGACTCGGTACGCTCCCTGACAGCAAACCCCACATGGGCATGTCTGGTAGCTTTCTTAGAGAGTAGAGTCCTTGTCCTTAGCTTTGAGTTTTATGTTGAAATTTCCCCAAAACAGAAAATGTTCATTTACCATCCAGTTACATACATACTAGTAAAACAGTGAAATATCTAAATAAAACGTGGTACAAAATGTGGAATATAAGGCAACTATTAAAAATAATGAAAAAGACCTGAAGGATGGAATAAGGACATTTGCAGAATGATATGTATTAAGTAAAAGAAAACTTTATCAATGTAAATAGATATAAGAAGCCAGGCACAGTGGTACAGCCCTGTAATCTCAGCTACTCGGGAGCCTGAGACAGGAGGATCATGGTTACAGGTCAGCCTAGGCAACTCGGCAAGACCTTGCCTCAAAATAAAAAACAAGAAGAGTTGGGATGTAGCTCCATGGTAGAGCATCCCAGGTTCAGTCTCATTTTCTGAAAAGAAATGTATGCAACAGCCCTGCATAAAGTATTTTCATGAGCATCATCTAGAAACCTCTATCTCTTCTATCTAAAAGAAACAACAAAAACATGGAGGACTAAAGGCCTAAAACTGAAATCCACAGGGGGAAACATTCATGACATTGAACTTAGTGATTATTCTCGGATATGATACCCAAGGTACAGGCATCAAAAGCAAAAGTGGATAAGTGGATCAGCAGCACATCCAACATGTTTGTGAACAAAAGACACAACAAAATGAAGAATGGAGCAGGATAAAATATCTGCAAAGCATACACCAGTCAAGGAATTGATATCCAAAATAACCAAAACTGCTGCTCTATATCAAGTAATTCAATACAAAAATGAGAAAGGGATGAAACAGACATTTCTCCAAAGCAGATATGCAAAGGATGAAGAGGCATATAAAAAGATGCTTAAGATAACTAGGGAAATGC
>RJWT010048987.1:0-11077 GCA_004365215.1 Cuniculus paca
AGAGAAAAAAGTCAGTGTCTCCTGTAAGCCTACCAGCATGCAGACTGAAAATCACCAAACCCTCTCACCCCATAAGCCACCAGCTGGTTTGGAGGTCAACCTGAGCTAATAGCAATTGAGGTACAAAAAGCACCTGAAGGATTGTATTGTTAGGTTGAATTTACAGGCATGGGGTTGACGGTCTGAGCATGTATAGGAACGATAACGGTATGCAATATGGTAAATATGGAGTTTGTTTTTTTTTCTGTCTTGTTTTTAAAGTCTAATAATGTTCTCACTGTTTTGTTTTATTCTTATTAATTTTTTTTCTTTACTCAATATTCTATTTTGATTGGTTTTATTCTGTTTTGTTTTGGTCTGATTTTGCTATAACTGATGGAATGGAAAACTACTGTGAACATAACAAGATACACTATAGTAGCCATTGTTGTTTTCCCATTACCCTTCTTTGATATTCTGTACCAATTTCACTGCTGTGTTTTGACTGGATTTATTCTGTTTTGTTTTGTTGGGTTTTACTATCTTTAAAATAAAATAAAATAAAATAAAATAAAATAAAATAAAATAAAATAAAATAGAAAAGATCCTCTAGCTAACACTGAGGCAGCCAACCCAGTTTAATCTCAGACCTCCCGTCCTTTGTTTCCTCTGTGCAAGGCTTCCAGTTCGAGTTCTTTGAATCGGCCTGTGTGTGCATTAGGGACATGTGTGGCCCATGCATAGAGATAGGGCACTCATTGGTGGCACTCTTGCCCTCCAGCCCCCTCAACACTCACACTCTGTTTGCCCCAGCAGCTCCTGTCCAGTCCTCTGGCCAGGAAAACGTTTTGGATTTTTTGCCTACTTCTTCAGGCTAAATTCATGGGAGATGGGAGGAAACTAAACTGAGAGTCAGAGTGCTATTGACACCCCAGTCTGAGAGCACTCATCTGCTTTTCAGAGGACGTGGTTTCATTTTAAGATTATGTGACTCTTAGTTGTGATCGTCAAGAAAGGGGGCTAACTTGTGAGCATGAAGTCCGGAGTCTGCATGGTACATTACATAGACATGACAAGGCCCCTCCCCCACTGTCTCTAGGTGAATCGGGTCCTTCCACGCTCCAACCTCGTCTACAATCTCTATGAGTATTCAGTGCCGGAGGACATGTACCAAGAGCATATCAATGAGATCAACACCGAGCTGTCGGCACCGGACATAGAGGGTGTATATGAGACACAGGTAACTCTCTAGCCACATAGCTGAACCAGCAGGGGAAAGGACTCCTGGGGGCATGCATGGCTCTGCCCCATGGGAAGGTAGATCTCAGCTGCATGTCTGCAGAGGTGGCCAGGCCTGTGCTGTGGCCTCAAGGTGAATGAGGGGTCAGCCCTGCTGCATGTCTGCTCACTCTTCTAGGTCCCCTTGTTGTTCCGTGCCCTCGTGCAACTGGGCTGTGTGTGTATGGTCAACAAGCAGCTGGCACGGCATCTTTCGGGCTGGGAAGCTGACACCTTTGCCCTGGAGCACCTGGAGATGCGTTCCTTGGCCCAGTTCAACTACCTGGAACCTGGTATGGCCTGTGCTAGCCACCTCCTTGCTCAGTCTGCTCTTGCATGTCTTGCTGACAAGCCTGCTTCCTTCTGCAGGGAGCATCCGCCATATCTACCTGTACCACCATTCACAAGGCCACAAGGCGCTCTTTGGCATCTTTGTTCCCTCTCAGCGCAGAGCATCTGTGTTTGTGTTGGACACTGTGAGTCCCTCAGCAGGGTCAGGCAGGACATGGGGAGGAGGACGCTCCTGCTGCCCCAGAATCTTGAGCAGGGGGGCTTGATGAACGTGCTGGCTTTGTTCAGGTGCGCAGCAATCAGATGCCCAACCTTGGTGCCCTGTATTCTGCTGAGCACAGCCTCCTGCTGGAGAAGGTAGGTGCCGAGCTCCTGCCGCCCCCCAAACACACTTTCGAGGTTCGTGCTGAAACTGACCTGAAGACCATCTGCAGGGCCATCCAGCGCTTCCTGCTCACCTATAAGGTAAGGGAGTGTGACATCCTGCTGTGGGGTCTCTGCCCCGATGCTTGCTCTGCCAGCCCTTTCTTTCCTCTGCCGACCCCAGGAGGAGCGCCGGGGCCCCACCCTCATCGCTGTCCAGTCCAGCTGGGAGCTGCGCAGGCTGGCCAGTGAAGTTCCTGTTCTGGAAGAGTTCCCATTGGTGCCCATTCGTGTGGCCGACAAGATCAACTATGGCGTCCTAGACTGGCAGCGCCATGGAGCCCGCCGCATGATCCGTCACTACCTCAACCTAGACACATGCCTGTCACAGGCTTTCGAGATGAGCAGGTGAGTCCAGGCAGGTACCTGGTGTCTGGCCTGCCGCCCTGTTGTCACAGTGGGCAAACTGACCTGTGCCCCTCATAGGTACTTCCACATTCCCATTGGGAACCTGCCTGAGGACATCTCCACCTTTGGCTCCGACCTCTTCTTTGCCCGCCACCTCCAGCGACACAACCACTTGCTCTGGCTGTCCCCTACGGCAAGGCCTGACCTGGGTGGGAAGGAGGCTGATGACAACCGCCTTGTCATGGAGTTTGATGACCGAGCCACAGTGGAGATCAACAGTTCCGGATGTTACTCCACAGGTGAGTGGGGCATGGGGCCAGGCTGGGGTTTCTGCCATTTGATGACATCTGGCAGCCATACTCAGTGCTCAGACATGAGGGTCAAGAACTGAGACCACCAGGGTGGTGATGCATACCTATGATCTTAGCACTGCGAGGCTTAAGACAGAAGGACCACAATCTCAAGCCCAGCCTGGGCAGTTTAGAGACTTAGCAAGAGCCTGTCAAAATAAAAAAAAGAGCTTGGGATGTGGCACAGTGAGACAATCCTGGGTTCAATCCTCAGTACCTCAAGGAAAAAAATGTTGAGACCACAGAGGAGAGCATCCTGGGTCCAAGGACCAGCCGCCAAGTGCCCAGTGGGTCTGAGGTCAGGTACTGATCAGCGAAGGCACCTGTCCAACCTCCCCAGGTAGCACTGACCATCCTGGTGATCACAAGGTTGTATCTTGGCACCAGGAGGTGGCCCTGGAGCTGGCTGGGGCCCTGGATAAGCAGTGTCTTCCACAGTGTGTGTGGAGCTGGACATTCAGAACCTGGCGGTCAACACCGTTCTCCAGTCTCACCATGTCAATGACATGGAAGGTGCCAGCAGCATGGGCATCAGCTTTGATGTGATCCAGCAAGCCTCCCTGGAGGACATGGTCACCGGCAACCAGGCCAGTGCCCCGGCCAGCTACGATGAGGCGGCCCTCTGTTCCAGCACTTTCAGGTACAGCCTCCATGCCCATGTTGCTCTGGGGTGGGACTTTGGAAAGCTGAGGCCTGAGGCAGTGTCCCTGGTCAGCATGGTGCCAGTGTCCTGCTCTAGTTAGGGTCCCCATGGCCCTATGCCATGTCTTGCCTTGTTGCTGCCACCTCTCCAAGCACTACCTTGTGACCTTCCTGCGACCAGAGGCCATTGCTTTCTAGTATGGCGGGTGTATGTCTGCAGGAGTCCTCAGTCCCCCACTAAGCAAATTGAGGGGTCAGCATGGGCTGTGGAGCGTTGTGGCCGGGAAGTTGGGGGGCACCTGGTGATGTTATGAGTACCCTGCAGAGTACTTCCTGTGCACCAGCACACCAGCGCTCATGTGGTGTCTCAGTTTGCATAGCAGCCCAAGACATGGTGCAGTCATCTGCCATCTTGGAGAAGCTGAGGTCAGGAGAACACAGGTCATGGTGTCTCGTGGTGCAACTCAGAGTGAGGGTCAGTGTTCAGTCTGGGGTTCCAGAGTGAGTGCCTTGGCCTTGCCCTTCTCTGCCGCCAGAGAGGAGGAAAGGCATCTGTTGGAGTGGGAATGACAGGCAGGTAGGGGTGGAGCTGGAGCAAAGTCCTGAGAGGCAGATGGTGGCAACCCAATGCAGGGACCGTGCTAGAGGGAGCAGGTGTGAGTCCAGGGAAGCTGCACTGCACAGCTGCTGTAGGTTCCCTGTGCAGTGTTGTGACCCCAGTGAAATTGTTCCCTGCTCAGAGCAAGGTGCACTTTGAGCCCTCCAGGGGTCCAGGGCTGGGTGTGCTGTCAGTGCCTCACTAGCAGGCAACTGGGTCTTGACTGTGTGTTTTTTGCTGCCTGAGCCTCACCCTTGTGTCCTCCCAGACATTCTGGCCCCAGGCAGGGAAGTACAAACCGGGCAGGTGACAGCAGGAAGGAAGCGCAGGTTCCCACCTTTGGGAAGGGTGAGCAGGTGGTGGAGCTCTGTGTGAGTGTGAAGGTTAAGTCCCACTGTGCCTCTCTGCAGGATCCTGAAGAGCATGGTGGTGGGCTGGGTGAAGGAGATCATGCAGTATCACAATGTCTATGCTGACAACCAGGTGATGCACTTCTACCGGTGGCTCCGGTCGCCCTGCTCTCTGCTTCACGACCCTGCCCTGCACCGCACACTGCACAACATGATGAAGAAGCTCTTTCTTCAGTGAGTGCCTACCAGGGCTGGGCTGGGCTGCGACTGGGAGCAGCCTGTGAACAGCATTTAGTCTGTGTCTTACCTTGTGCTGTTAGAAACAGTGAGTGGCTTTGTGCCAGGCCATGGAACAGTACCTTTAGGAGTGGCGCCTTTGCTGGTGTGCTGGCCACAACCCCTGGATCAGTGCCAATTTGGTCAGCGTGGCCAAAGTCCCGCAGAGGCTGCAACAGGAGCAGTCCTCTGCCTCCCGCTTCACCCTGTGGCTGGGTGTGAGTGCAGGTCTCCTGGGAGGTAGTGATGTCCAGCGCCATCCTCCACAGCTGTCCTTATGATAAAGTCAAACTTTTTCTTCATGTCTTTTGCCCATTTTTCTGTAGTTTTTTAATTTTTCTTACTAAAAAAGCAGGTTAAGCCAGGCACAGAGACACATGCCTATTATCCTCGCTACTCAGGAGGCTGAAAGAGGAAGATGAGGAATTCAAGCCAGCCTGCAGAACTTAGTGACTGTCTCGGGGGGAAAAAAAAATGAGTTCTCTCTATATATAAGTAGCCATTTTTCTGTGATAAGAGTTTGCAGCTTTTTCCTCTTTAGTTTGTGATTGTCTTCTTTCTTTGTGTGTGGTCTTTTTTGTATTTTAGCACTGGGAATCAAACTCACGACCTCGTGCTTGCCAGGCAGGCGCTTACGCCACTGACCTAAATCCCCAGTCCTTGTCTTTTTGAGACAGGGTCTCACTTTGCTGTTCAGGCTGGCCTTGAGCTCGCTTTGCAGCCCAGGTCGGTCTCGAACTCACAACGATCCTCCTGTCTCAGCCTCCCAAATGCTGGGATTAGAGGCATGAGCCACCATGCGCGGCATGTGTGTGGTCTTCTTTGGTTTTTTTGTTTTGTTTTGTTTTGTTTTTTTGTTTTTGTTTTTTTGAGACAGGGTCTCACTATGTAATCCAAGCTGGCCTTGAACTTATTTTGTAGCCCAGCGTGGCCTTAAACTCACAGCGATCCTCCAGCCTTGACCTAGCTGGGATCACAGATATTTTCTGTTTCCTACAGTGCTGGGATCACAGGTGTGGTGTTTTCTTGCCATGCAGAAGCCCTGCTGTCTTGGGTGGGATGGCAGCCCTACAGTACTTGCTACTTGAGACAGGCAGCAGCAAGTTCAGGGCCGTCCTGGCAACACAGCAAGATCCTGTCTTGAGAAGGAAGGAAACACAGCTCTGCTGTCCATATGACTCCTGCTCTGAGTGTAGTTAGGAGGCTTGTTTCCACAGGTGCTAGAGCCCTTTGGTTTGTTGAACCCTGGTGCCTCCTGCATTGATTGTGAACTTCGTCGCAGGCTCATCGCTGAATTCAAACGCCTGGGCTCCTCAGTCATTTATGCCAACTTCAACCGCATCATCTTGTGTACAAAGAAGCGTCGGATAGAGGACGCCATTGCCTATGTGGAGTACATCACCAGCAGGTCGGGTGGTGGGAGGTCTTGGCATAGAGGGCCCCGAAGTGCCAGCTTTCCCTGTGGAGAGGTGGGGGCCCCTAGGACAGAGCACCTATCAAGGCCAAGCCACAGAGCCTGAGGAAGGGCAACTCCCACCATCTGCTGTGCATGTCCTGGGCCGCTCATGTCAGGCATGGTGCTGGAGTTTGGGACGCTTAGGCAGTACCTGTTGCCAGTGAGCAGGCTCCCAAAGGTGCTGGCCTGCAGACCTTGTGCTTAGCCCTTGGAGTGCAGTGGCCTGGGGTGACCCATCTGCACAGCTGTCGGCTGTTGGAACCAGAGTCATAGACCAGGCTCAGGCAGCAGTGCCTGACTGTGTCCCCAAGGTTTCTGGGGCCTGACAGACTAGTTGTACCCCAGAGACTCTGACGGAACAAGACAAAAAGCACAATTTTTTTTTGTGCTGCAAATTAAGCCTTTTTATTGTCTTTATTCCCCAGACCCTTTTTTCTTTAATTTATTCTGGGATGTGGGTACCAGGAATTGAACTTGGAACCTTGTGTTTGCTAGGCAGACACTGTGCTGCTGAGCTATATCCCCAGCCCCGCCTATTCTTTTTTATTTTGTTATGGTCCCAATAAGTTGCCCAGACTGGGCTTGAACTTGCAGTCCTCCTGCCTCAGCCTCCAAGAATGTTATGATTATGGTCATGCACCGCCACAGTGCTGAGGGCATGATTCATAATGGAAGCTCATGCACTGGGGTGCAGCCATACTAAACAGGGATGAAACACACCTGAGTGCAGAAATCGTCATGGAGGTGCAGGGCTCTGGGTGGATCTGGCTTCCTCTTCTGGGGGAAGAGGGTTTCCCTCCCAGTTAGTGTCATAGGCACCTGTGCTCCTGCAGGCCTGCTGTGTGCCTGTCCACACACGTCCACAGCAAGCCGTCTATCTGTAAAGGTCCCTCAGTGCCTGGCAAGTGGCCTGGTCCACAGTGGTGTTTCAGAGGGCTCAGTGAGGCAAGGCTGGGCCTCTACTCTCGGCTGGGCCCCTTGAGAAATGGCTGCTGTTGTCCAGCTGGAGCTGAGAGTGGTCAGGAGTGTGCAGGAACAGCTGCAGGCTGGGCTACTCAGCCACTCTGAGGGCTGTGGCTGAGGAGTTCCTTCCTCCCCCTCAGCCTTCTGTTTCTCCCCTGGGGTACAGGGCATTGGGTCAGCTGCAGAGACCACTTCACCTGGGGGGCGATGAGGATGAAGACAGTAGGGAGCCACGTGGCCAGCCCTGCTACCTCTGCACATGGAGCGCCCAGTCCCCACTGTGGCCCTCAGTGTAGGGTGTGGCTGGTCCCCGAGCAGTGTCCGCCGCGTCTTTTGTGTCACTTCCCCTGGGGAATTGGAGGGATAGCCTGCCCCCGCTTTAAGTTCACTTGAAGTAGGGAGATAGTGAGAGGCTGGCTACTCCGGAGGGAGGAGAGTGGTCACTTTCTGTTTGGTTTCTTTGTAGCATCCATTCCAAAGAGATCTTCCATTCCCTGACCATTACCTTCTCTCGATGCTGGGAATTCCTTCTCTGGATGGATCCATCTAACTATGGTGGAATCAAAGGGAAAGTTCCGTCCAGCGTTCATTGTGGCCAGGTGAGAGCTGGCAGAGGTAGGGGTAGGGGCTGCATTCATCCCTGCCTTTGCTCACTACAAGCTTGGGGCTTACGAGGAAAGGTGGGTAGCACACAGGTAAGTGCAGAGCCAGCATTAGCTGGGGTGTGGGAAGCCCTTAGAGAAGGAGGCTGGCCCTGAGCTGAGGCTGCCCTAGATGACAGAATTCCATGGAGATTGGCAGGACAAGCAGCCCTGGTTGGGACTGGGGGTTAGGGTCAAACCTGGGGTTCAGAAGGAAGTAGGAAGAAAGGAAGTACAGACCACAGTTCTGAGCAGGATGCAAGAGGTCGGGGATATAGTATAGATGTGAATTTGATGTTTCCAGAAGACCAGGGTATGCTGAAGTCATATCCATGGTAAAGGTGTGTCTGTAGGCTGACTATGAGTTCCTGCTTGGTCTGTCTTCCTGCCTCAGCCTCCCAAGTGCTGGAGCAACAAGGCCTCTGCCACCACACCAGGCTAAGGAAGAGATTGTTAAATTTAGAGGGAAGAACTGGTCACCATGAAGCTCTGGCTGATCCCTCTTCTTAGAAGGTGGAAGTTGAATAATCACAGATCCCTGATTCTTGGAGCACCCACTGACAGGACCTACCAGGGCTTGGGACCAAGAGACCCAGGCTTCAGGGACTTCTGGTGACACACAGGGTCCATCTGTTATAGCAGGATTCCCAGAAAGGAAAGGGAACAGAGGATGAACAGGATGAGGAGGAGGACCAGGAGGAGCTGGAGGAGGAGGAGTGGGACATGGAGGAACCCGATGTAGAGGACTTGCTGGAAAACAACTGGAACATCTTGCAGTTTCTGCCGCAGGTAGCCTCCTGCCAAAGCTACTTCCTCATGATTGTATCAGGTGAGCCCAGAACAGGGTACCTGGCTGTGAGCTGGTGAAAGCAGCTGTGGCTCTGCACCTCTCCTGCGCACGCAGCAGAGGGGGTCTCTCCAGCTGCCACCTCTTCAGGACCCAGGCGCAGCTGTCTGCAGGGTTTCATCTAGTTTTCCTGATTCTGTTCCCCAGCTGTGTTTGGTGCAGTGTCCTCACGCACATTCCCTGCAAACTGTGTGCGTGTGTATGTGGGTGTGTGCGTGTATGTGGGTGTGTGTGTGCATGTTTGCGTGCACATGTATACATGCTTAGGTATAGCCCTGGAATCCTGTACTAGCTCCAGCTTCTTGGCCTCTGCAGCCCAGCTTTTCACACCCGGCTGTATCTGAGGGTTTGGTGTTTGCAACTGGGTTGTCACAGTTGAATGCAAAGGAGGTAATAAGGTAAACAGCCTCTACAATTCAGGGCCATTCATCGCAGCACAGTAATGGTGAGCAGTCAGACACGTTTACGTACGCCTCTCTGCAGGGGCAGAGATGGTGGCACTAGGGGTTGTTTGTGTTTCTGTCTACTCCTTGAGTCTCGACCTTTCTGAGCTGTCTCGTGATATCCTAGGCATGTGGGCTCGGAGGAGTGTAGAGAAGCCTGCCAGCTCAGGGAGCCAGCCACTTTCTTGCTCCCATCTGTCCATGTGCTGCTCTGAGGGTGAACCAAGCATCAGCAGGTCCCCTTCTTGTGTCTGCTCCGGGAGCAGCAGATGTGGTTGTCGCTAACAGTGAATTCAGCTGAGTCTGTTGAGTGGTCTGCCTAGCCTCAGGCCCCTCCCCTCAGACTGTGGGCTGCTTTCCTGTCTCCGCAGCATACATCGTGGCAGTGTACCACAGTATGAAGGACGAGCTGAGGCGCAGCGCCCCAGGCAGCACACCTGTGAAGAGGAGGGGGCCCAGCCAGTTCTCCCAGGAGGCTGAGGGGATGGCCGGAGCCCTTCCAGGTGAGCAGTGCTGTGTGCTGTGACCTGACGCCGCTGTACAACTCATGGTACAGGTGGGTGAGGGTCTGGCGTCAGGTGTACTGACTGACTCCTGCAAGTCCTTATCTCTTCCCAGGAGTGATCACCTTCTCCCAAGATTATGTGGCCAGTGAGCTCACTCAGAGCTTCTTCACCATCACGCAGAAGATTCAGAAGAAGGTCACAGGCTCCCGGCACTCCACCGAGCCCTCCGAGATGTTCCCTCTGCTGCCTGGCTCTCATTTGCTGCTCAACAACCCTGTTCTGGAGTTCATCAAATACGTGTGCAAGGTGAGGGCCAGCAAGGGTCCCGTGGGCATGCCACCGGTACTTGCCGTGGCCTTGGGCTCCGGTGACCCAGGCAGGAAAGGCCTTGCCTGGTGGAGCCTGAGCTGGGGCAAGCTGGCCAGTCCTGAAGCGCAGGTACTTAGAAGGATGCTGGGACCATGTGCAGGTGCAGCGGCCCTGGTGGGAGGTCAGTGTGTGCCGGTGAATGTCTCAGCCAGGCAGGGGATGCAGGCAGTGGCAGAAGGACCTTATGGGTCACATGCCACCAGTGGGCCCAATGAGCCAAAACTGAGCTCAGAAACCAAATGAGGTGACATGAGAGTTCACTTTTCGGGAAAGGCAGGCTGAGGCCAGCAGGGGATGATATTACCAGATAGCGACCACATGGCGTCAGCCCTCACAAAGCTTTCACTGTCTGGTGTGATACCTGAGCATCCCACCAAACTGCATCAGCCCTGGCAGCAGAGTGCTGAAGATCAAGTGACTGCTCAGGGTTCTTTAGAGGAATTAGAACCTTAAAATGCTTTGTTTTTAGGAAGACATAATTGACCTATGGCAGTGCGAATCTGTAAGGCTGACTAGGCCCAGGCCGCTTCCCCTCCTTCCGTATCGAGGTAGCAAATCCCATCCCCGCTGCAGCTCCGCTGCCCGTGCTGCTTCCTTGTAGGCTTCTGGAACTGGACTGTTGTGGAGCGCAGCTGGGGTGAGGCCCCCATGTACCGCTGGCAGCCGCGGGGCTGTCCTGTCCCTGACAGCACCGAGGTGGGATCCTGTTGTCCAGCCCCCAGGTCTGGCTTCCCATGCTTTGCAACGCACATGTGGGATATATCCAGCTGTAGTCAGCACCTCTTCTCCAGCATGGACAGTCAGCCCACAGTCTGCTTTCTGTTCGCTAGTACATGGACATCTGAGTTGTTTTCGCTTTTTGGTGATTAAATACAGAGCTCCCATGAACAGTCTTCAGTGAGCTTTTGTGTGAACCTGTTTGCCTTGGTAAAAACCCGGGAGGGAAATTGCTGGACCAGGGGAAAGTGTTGGACTTGGAAAGCATCTGCAGAAGCAGCTATAGCAGTGGCCAGAGTGGCATCTGTTGTGCAGCCTCATCAGAACTCTGTGCTGTTTGTTTTTTAAATTTTTGCTGTTCAGATGTAAATGTGGTAGAATCTCCTTGTGGTGTTGTTCAGTCTGGCCTTGAGCTCATTTACCTAATGACCAATGATGCTGAGCACTTTTTATGGCTTATTTGCCGTCCAGGTCTTTGGTGAAGTATTTAAATCTTTTGCCCCTTATTAAAAATTGAGGGGCCGGGGGTTTAGCTCAGTGGCTCAAGCACTTGCCTGATAAGCGCAAGGTCGTGAGTTTGATCCCCAGTACCCAAAAAAA
>RJWT010048988.1:0-11047 GCA_004365215.1 Cuniculus paca
GTGCTTTGGTTTAGGACAGATGCTAGGCAGAAACAGAAATTCATAGTTTGACAGAGAAAGATTATTGGCATTAAAGCAAAAATTTTATTTAAATTTTAATGAATAGTGGATAAGTATTTTAGATTATGTGAACATTCAATTTATAAGTTAATTTTGGAGTGCCGAACCCAGAAATCACATACTCTAAAATCATTCTAATAAATTTTTGGCCGTGACTCAATTCACAGTTAAAGGAAAGACTTTACTCTAAATTAGTGTAATTTTTGGATCATGAAAATTCTTAGATTGGGTCATACACATCATGCTGTTGAGTAGTACTTAATTAACTTAATGGGCCAAGACTTCATTTTGCCCATTTAACGGGATTTACCAAAGTATTAGTAGTGGAGACAAGACAAAAGTGAAGAACGGGCCACCAGGTGGCGCTTAAGGACTTCCTTTGTACACGTCATTCTGTCAAATCAGAATTTATTGATGTGCTGAAAGGAGAGTAATGTTAAATATTCGTTTCCAGAAGAGTGGCATTAAACTTTTTAAAATAAATACAACTGTCTTAATGGCAAGACTCGGTGTATCCAGTGAACCAGATCACTCTATACTTACAAGTTGGAACACAAATGTTCTATCAGTAATGCCAAAATTGGCTTGAGTGCTTACACAAAGGAAGACACTGGGTGTGTTAACTCACCACGTTATGGCTTAGGACATTTTCTTCCCATGTTCATCATTTTAATCCTCACAGAAGTCCTGTGAAGTGGTTGCAATTATTATGATCATTCCCTTTCTAAATAGGGACTTGGGAAAATTGAGAGATAAGTCATCATCACACAGTTGTTCAGCAAGTAGCCTGGGATTAAAATTCAACCATCTTACTCTACAGCCTCAAATCTTAACTAGTGTCAAACCGTGAGATTGGCACCCTTGACCCTAGCTATTATCCAGATAATTACTTCATCTATTCAACAACTAGTGTTTGAAATTTAAGATAAAGTTTAATATTTTCATTGACATTAAACTTAAATTGAATTTTTTTCTTGGTATAAGAAAGAATCAAGAGATAGTAGACAAGTATATTCAGTAATAGACCCAAAGAGCCTGTAATAGCAAGTATAAAAACTCAGGCTGCTTTTGTGAATTAATTTTAAAATGGTTGCATGTCTGGAACTGCTTAATATGATCTTCCCAGTAGAAGGAGCTCCAAGTTACCCTTTCTTGTTAATAGGATTGTCACTTTTTTCTCTCTTTAGCTCTGAACAATAGATAACATGATATAATACTTGTCCCAATAGAGGCTCCAAATCATTAGAGGATGGAAAAATACACATTCTTATTCAGAGGCCCATTTTCTTTGTTTTGTAAAAATCTGTTGGGAAGAAGCTTAGTCACAAACAGAGATGTAATTCAGCTTGGGGAATGGGGGAGTTCCTTCCCTGTTCCGACAATAGCCTTAATCTTAATTACTAGATTCACTCCAAGGAAGAGCCAGATTAATGTACCTGTTAGAACACCACCCAGTTCCTCTAATTAATGTAAATTGTAAAATGTTCAGGAAGTGTTAGGAAGCAGAATGTGGTTTGTTCCTATAATTTGAAAATGTCCTAATTAGGATGTATTCTTAGAGACTGGTTTCCTTGTATACCTCCTCTAGGAAAAATTACAAGAAGAAAAAAACAAAACAGAAAACTTTGAGCTGAAGTCACACTGGGGATGCATTATCTATCCAAAATAGACGTTACAAAGAAGATCATGATACATGGGGCATTAGTCTTACATCACATGAACTCCTCTGAGCGCCCAGAGGTTATAAGATTCAGCAAGGTAATTCAGGCCTGTGAGCATACTAGGATCACTCTTTGATCATTGGAACATGATTGTCTTCATCATCACCACCTCTACTACCAGCACCTCATCATTCAAAGTAATTACAATTGTTTACATAAGATGTCATCAAAGCAGGAATTTAAAAAGTATTATCCCTCTTACCTTCAGGTTGGCTATCTAGACATAGAAGATAATAAAGAGTTTATTTTAATGTACATTTGAATACATGAGTTTTGTAGGTGCTTTCCTTGTTGAGTAAGATGGATCATACAGAAATATTATTGGAAAATAGGCCCTCTTTTCCAATTATTAAATTCATTATTTTATATATTATAATATTATAATATACTGGTATATAGTTATTAATGCATGCTCTGTATAATTTTATACACATAGGGGCCAGGAATATAGCTCAGCAGCACAAGTGCCTGCCTGGCAAGCACAAGGTCCTGAGTTCAATTCCTGGTACTAAAAAAATAATTTTATACACATTGTGTATGTACTTGTTAATGAATATCTTTACAGTTTTACATATCATATACATGATATCAAATATTTGCTAAGATGCTTTACCAAGCAGAAAGGATATCAAAATGAAAGAGATGTATGACCACTGGGAACAATGTGTCTAATTGACAAAACAAGTAATCAGGAACTAATAACACCAATGAAACACGTTTGCTGTGGCTGGGCATGTATGATCCCAGAGTATAAAAGAGGCTCTCAGTCTGACTTGTAGATGTGTTTGAGATAAAATCCCAGGGACACCTCATTCCTAAATCAAGGTAAACAGGAAGAGGAAGAGTTAACTGAGAAAGGTAGGAAATATGAAAATTTTTGCCTGCAGAGACCCAAATGTGAGAAGGTGAGGACATTATTCAAGACTCAGAGTAGCTCTGTAAGATCAGAGCTAAAAGTGAGGAAGAGATGGTGAGAAATGAGGCTTGAAAGATGAGCAGAGACTGAATCTTGAAGACGGTTCTTTTGCTGTGAGAAAAAGGATTGTCTCAGTTTTGTAGGTGTCATGAAGACATTGAGAAGTTTAAGCCAAACACCTTCGCATTTTAGAAAGATGAACTCAGATACTGGATGGAAGAGAAATGGGTAAATGAGGAATTAAGGCAATCAGTGGGTAGGAACAAGGGAAAGTAGTAGCAAGAGGACAAATTTGGATGAGTTCAAGAAGTAGAGTATAAGTAATCTTAACTGGATTAATGGTCATATACATGGGAGTTGGGGAGACCTAGAACGGGATCTCCTTGAGACCTAATATTTTATAATTTATTACATAAAAACAGACTGATGGTTTGGGATGCATGATTTTGAGGAAAAATTGACATGGATGCATAAAGAAAACTGGGGATTCTAGGAGTGCTGAAGTTCACTGAAATTATATCGACACTTTCAGTTCTCTTATCAGGGTATCACTTCTTTAGCATCTTCAAAAACTTACAAACATAATAGGTGTACAAAAATTAACTCTGAATTTCTTAAATGAAAATTTGCTTCTTATATTTACTCAGAAAGAATCTCAGATCCACTTACTCACTGGGGCTGTTATCTTCCATCCCAGACACAGTTATAGCATCATTATCTGGCTTCCCAGCTCTAAGGACATTTGAAATACTCAAAGTGAGGACAGCAGAAAACTAGCATTCTAACAGTAGCCTAGACAAGAAATGGCAGCTGATACTCATTCTTTATACTTTCATGAACACTTTTTTGTGTGGTTTCTAGGTTCCTAATGCCAGAAATATCCAGGACTATCCTCCCACTGTGGGTTAACGATGAGGACTCCGCTGACAAAGAAGGGAAAAACCATATAACACAAATATAGGATATGAAGAGAGTATCACCAATTGGAGTCACACACAGTCCCTCACAGCCAGCCAACAATGTCCACTGTGACACTGGTACTGAGAGTTTTTGACCCAAAGCATTTGCACTGAGACATATCCTAAGTCCTTATAAAATGTGTTAAATTTTGAGAAAGGTTCTCACTAAGGTGCTAAGTTGCCCAGGCTAGGTTCTAACTTGCAATTTTCATCCTTTAACCTCTTCAAGTGCTGGAACCACAGATAAAGCCCACCATGTTCAGCTCATGAAGCTTTTAAAATAAGGAATGACATACATTACACCCCATTTTTTAAAAAGCAGGAAGTATAAAGTCTTTCTTTCTTTCTTTCTTTCTTTCTTTCTTTCTTTCTTTCTTTCTTTCTTTCTCTTCCTTCTTTCTTCTTTCTTCTTTCTTTTTTCTTTTTTCTTCTTTCTTTCTTTCTTCTTTCTTCTTTCTTTCTTTCTTTCTTTCTTTCTTTCTTTCCTTTTTTTGTGTGTCTTTTTGAGACACTATTTCACTATGCAGTTCAGGCTGACCTTGAACTCACTTTGCAGTCCAGGCTGGTCTCAAAATCACAGCAATTCCTCAGCCTCCCAAGTGCTGGGATTGCAGGCCTGTGCCACCACGCCTAACCCCTTGGGTTTCAAAACCACCCCTTAAAAAGTGACTGACTGATAAATGGATCAAATATAAATGAAGAAATCCTTGCTTATCTTCAACTTTTTATTTAAGTGAAATTTAGTAGCTTTATTAATTTTGTATGAACAAGTAGTGTCCTTCCTATCCATCCCCTTTTCCCCTAGAGACTGGCTGCACAAATTTCAGTAAAACAGTTTCCCAAAGAGAGAAAGAAAAAAAAAAAACACCTACAAAAACTTGGTCTTGGACATTCCAGCCTCCACAGATGTAAGATAATATATTTCTGTGGCTTAAACCACCCCAATCACTGTAGAGTAGATCCGGAATATTTCCCCAAGGCCCCTATCTCAAGGCGTTATCTCTGGCTTGTCGCTATAGGGAGGTGGTGAACCTTGAGGTAGTGGGCCCAGTGGGAAGTCTTCTGATCTCTTGGGTAAACTCTATTCATCTCACCACCTACTTCTCAACCATGAGGCTAGTGGTTTTGTTTTGTCATATGCTTCTGCTGTGCTATGCTGCCTTGCCACAGGCCCAAAACCACTGAGGCCAACCTACTTTGGACTGCCCCCTCTAAACTGTGAAATAAAACAAACCTTTGCACTTTTAAAGTTCATGATCTCAGGTATTTGTTACTGCAATAGAAATCTAACTGACACACGGTTATAGAGTGTTATTATGAAAACCCTATGATTATATTTGCAGTATTCATTAATCAGAAGAAAAATATTATCACCAAGAATCAGGAACTCAGCAGGAAGTGGTGGCTCATGCCTGTAATCCCAGCACTCAGGAGGCTGAGGCAGGAGGATCGTTGTGAGTTTGAGACCAGCCTGGGCTACAAAGTGAGCGCAAGGCCAGCCTGAACTGCATAGTGAGACCCTGTCTCAAAAAGACAAGGACTGGGGATCTAGCTCAGTGGCCTAAGCACCTGCCTGGTAAGAATGAGGTCATGAATTCAATCCCTGGTGCCACAAAAAAAAAAAAAAAAAAAACAAGACTCATGAACTCAAGTAACAAAAGATTGGCATTGTACTTAAAATCTTCTAGATAGACTCAAAATATTTCATTGCATTTATTTAAAACTTAGAAATCCATCGACAGGAATTTTGTTTTGAATACTATGTACAGGTTGTCTCTTTAGAAATAAAATGCTTTTTGTAGTATATATATCCTATAAAAATCTATGTGGCTGGCTTTATTTCATAAAGTAAAGCATAATTTGATATGGAAATTTCCTATTTTCAGAAATAGTTTAGTACATCATTCACTACAGCATAGTTCTTTAGATAATTTTGTTCCAAAAAGTTGAAAAAAATATTCTGATCTAGATGAAAGAAAAAGAATTAAGTTGTGTTATGTATGTGCACTAACTCCCCACAAGAAAAGTAATCTTTATGCGCTGCAAACTTGTGCCAATAAAAAATACAGTAATAAACGCAAGTGTTTGAAATCGTGCTTTATAACAGTAATGTTATATTTTATTGGTGGACCTCTAAGATCCTTCCACAACTAGTACTGAAATTATCAAATGTTTATTGTGATTTTCAAGAGATAGATGTGTAATTTTCCAAATTATTTCACAAGGAGATCCTTATTTAACACAAATTAAAACCCATGGAGCTAATGTTTTGTGGGGTCTATACAATCCTCCTTATATCATATTTAAAATGAAGAACACTTTTGTAAAAGGAGGAATCACCATATCAGATTTCAGAGCAGGAAAAAAAATTCTAGATTGTTCTTACAGAAAACAACTTGACACCTAGAATTAGGAGCTGACAAAAGTTTTGAAAAGGTGGCAATAGTAAAAGACAAACCTGGGAGATACTGCCATTAATGTCTTTAGATCAGACCCTGTAAACTGCATTTGGAAGGTCAGGAAGGTGCTTCTCCCACCATATTCCCAGACACCCACAGGAAACTACTGTGGAAATCACAGCACCATTTAAAGCCAAATGTAGGAGCTGTTAGAGGACATGGAGTGAGAAATGTTCGTTGTGCTAAGACCAACATATGATACACAGTTAAGTTTGATAGGAATTAATATGCAGTCAGAAAGCAATTGGGCCTTCAGGATAGTCAGCATGAAAGATAAAGACATTCAAATTGTGGTTGGAGGTAAAAGTGAAGAGAGCCAGACCTCAAGATACAGATGCAATAGCCAGACTTCAAGCCTCCCTACAGACAAACAATAACTTTATATTACATTATGTTTAACACCACCTGATCCACTGAGTCCAGATAGGCATCAGACACATAGGTGGGTGGCCACAACATCTGGACCAGTACTCCCATCCCTTTTCAGTGATGTCTTTGATCTTTCCATACACCCTCGCTACATGACTCGTTTTCCTATTGGATTAATATTACCTAAGTGACTATGCCTGTAATCCTATAGGCTGATTGTAGTTTGACCCATATTGTTCCCATGCTGTGATCTTGTTGTATAAAATAATCTTGACAAACAGCCTCAGTGGCCACCCATGCAAGAGGCCTCCTAAAAGTTCAGCTATTTTTCTTCTTACTCCCATTAAAACTCCCCTAACTTACTTCTTTGGTTCGATACTTCATTCCTCAATGTTTGAGATCATGAACTCAGCACATCTGACATTTACCAGCTTGGGAGTTATTTCCCCCATCACAAACACACTGACTTCCACTGCCAGAAGAAGCCGGCCCTCTCTTGCTATCTTTCATATCACCCACATCTTGCACAAATGCAACGCATTAGCAGACATAATTTGAATAAAGAGCTCTGGAAACACAGGTATCTTTGAAATATAATACTCAGACTTCCAACCTCACAGTTGCAGACTTATAAATTGTACCTTTCTGGGTTTCCATTTTGTCAGTGAATCTAATTCTAAACAGGTATTTAAAGACTTAAGCCCTATTTTCACTTCCCTCTTTTTCTCATTTCTTCAGGAAAAATAGAAAGGAAATCTTTTTAGCACTTCTTGTATCCCTGAAGAATTTGTGAGTACCTAGCATGGAGTTTGTAAATATTTTTGAGTGACCAAATGAATAAAAGATACCCTCCAAAATAAGAGCTACATACGTTATTTTGTGATTGAGAATAAAGGAAAATATCATGCAGAAAGAAGACAGTAGACAAATCAATGGTTGTTAAACAGAAGCCACCTGTAGGCTTTAGGGAATGTCCCAGTTACTTCATGGTTTAACTTAATTGATGACCTATTTCAGTTACTGCAAGCTTCCTGCAACAGGAAAATTGAATTAAGCTGCATTTGCTACATGACACTCATAAAAAGTGAGCAGTATAATTATTGGATATAAAGATTAAAAAAAAAAGATACAGCAAAAAATTGACCAAGAAGCTTCAACAATTTTTCCTTTTCTCTTATGCTAGCCACAAGGCCACACTCCCCTGAGGCCTGGCACACTTCTCGGCATAGCTGTGTCTTACAATTATTGGCAGAGTCTCAGTGAAGCTGCATGGAAGATGCCTCATACTGGTAGGCTCTCTATCCCTCTAGGAGAAGCCTGAAGGTAGAGTGGAACTTGAAGAGCTATGTACAGAGGGATGGAGGAGCAAGACGTCGTGACACACATCTGTAATCTCAGAACTCTGGGAAGTGCAGTTTAATTGATTTAGTGACTTAGTGAGACCCTGCCTTAAAATAAAAATAGAAAAAGGAATTCAAAAGGATGGGGCTATAGCTCAATGCAATCCCCAGTACCATCCCCCAGAAAAGTTAGAAGAGGTAAATTTATATCAGGATCACCTATGCTATCTTTCTACAATTTCACTTGTGAATGAAGACCTAAATTGCCCAAGTTTTAGTATTTGACATTATCAGAACTAGAAGGGATATGTGTGTGTGTGTGTGTGTGTGTGTGTGTGTATTTGCATACACATGTGTGTAAGTTTTTATTTTAAGATCCAGGTAAAAAGAAAGGGTTGTAATCCTAACTATGACTAGCTCAGTGACTCTAGGGTGAACAGAGAAGATATCAAAAATATCAAAACATTGTTCTGATTAGGTTCTCTAAATAAGCATAAAGTTCTATATTGATTTAAAAATATTTTGGTAGATAATCAAACTCTCAGCCTAAATTGTCAATGGCAGGGTACCCTTTGTTATGTTGTAGATCTAAGATCTTTCTTGAAAGTCTTGTGTTCCAAGCTGGGGCTTTTAAAAAATGTGTGGATCTAGGAGGCATTGGGCATATGGGCAGTTTTATCCATTAATGAGCTGTAGCTGAAAGTGCTGTTGTAGGTGGAGGCCTGGATGGGGACCTGCCTTGGAAGAGTATATTCTTTTCCCTGTTTTTTTCTCTGTCTCTCTCTCGATATGAAAAACTTTTCTCAGTTTTATCTTCTACCATGCTATTTCTGTCTTGGAGCCAGCTAGCTGTGTGCTAAACCATCTGCCAAAATAAACCTCTCATTCTTTAAATTGTGGGTATTGGGTATTTTGTCCCAATGACAGGAAAGTGGCTAACACACCCTTGAGTTTTCTCTCTTAGAAAAAGTAAAACTGAGCTAGGTAATACATGCCATATATACAGGTGCTCTGTCATTCTCTTTTTGGTAGGTTTGGTACAACCGACTTGTTCTGGCCAGTGGGCTATCAGAAAAATTGACCTTAACTCTAATGGTCTAAGGTAACTAATTTCTTGTGTTGTTTTGCCATCATCACTCTCTTTCATTCTGTTGCCATAAGCTTGGAAGCCAATCATGCCACAGTCACAAATTAGAAAAGAGATGCCTGGATTAATAGATTAGGTAAGGTAGAAAAAAATACATACACAACACACACACACACACACACACACTGTCAGACTCTAAACTTTCAGAAAGTTCTCTAGAAACTAGTATTCATTACCTTGAAAAATGAAGTGTAGGGGAAACTGTAATAAAAATCCCACAGACTGGCTGAAATTCACTTCACTTATTCTCATCACAAACCCCTGGTGAGATAAACAGAAACAGGATTTAAGAAATATCATCACTGTATCCAGGGAATGATATGCAATATTTGATGCATATGTGCCTTTCTTTACCCTGGAGGCACTGTAACTAACGTATAGCAGAACCACTAAAAGACCCAAGATACAAGGAATTCAAGCACTGCAGTGTAAAGCATTGCTCTTCTTTTAGGAAAATTTGAAATCCTGTGGAACTAGCAAGTCATGGAGGCTGTTAGCAAAAGGCAAGAAGCCTGTTTCCATCTGAGCTACCCTCTTTGGGCTATTGCCTTTCTAAGAAGCCTACGCATTTAGGAGCTGGCTTGCAGGAAGCAGGCATGTGACAGGGGATGGGAGCACCTGTGATTAGGATGAATAGTCTGGAGCCCAAAGGCCTGCTCAATAATGTAACACAAGGGTTTTGAAAGAAAAGAGGAAAGGAAGCATTAAGCAGTTAGGCTTCGTGGTTGGAAGTCTTTTGTTTTCTTCTAATCTCCTTAAATGTGATTGCTGTGATGTTGAAGTCTCTTATATTTAATTTGAGTTACTTTGGAGATGAAACATATCTTACATTTATATAAAATACTTTATACTGGAATGTGAATGCTGCAATTGGTGCCCTCACATTACGAAAGAACATTTCCAAAAGGGTCCTCAAAGATTTCCATATTATATTTGGCATATATAAAGAATGATTATAATATGACTAAAGATTAACGCAAGAGAAATAGAAGCACAGAACATGGTGCTATTTATTACTTTCCCTCTTGGGGAGTCTTAGGAAAAAAATGTTTTTAAAAATGCACTTAACCCTAGCAAGTATAACTGCTCCCAGTTTATAGATTTTCAGTAACTGCTCGAATTGTCAATACATGGCACGAATTGCTCTGTAGGTGCCCCTAAATTGTGAATTTTGTTAATGAAGAATTGTCAAGAAGTATTGGCTTGCTTTAGAAAGCAATATTCTTCTCACTAGCCTTGGTCTCACTTTGGAAGAAAAGGTAAATTTGTGAAATCCACAGGGGATACATAAGAGTTCCGAGACTTTATTATTTCCCAAATCTTACGAAGTATCCTCCAAAGCAAAAAAGATTAAATTATAAGGTTTGGATTTCTCTCTTACTTCAAAATACAAACCTATAAAAAGAGAAACATTGATGTTCTCTTTGAAAGACATAAAACCACATTTAACTTGCTTGGAATACTTTGAGTTGGTGTAATTTGGTTCTCAGATCTTAGAGCACTTTGTTATATTGTACTGAATTTGACTCATATCTTTGGGCAAGAAAGGTTAAAATAAACATATCTCATACTGCTTGTTTTCTCAAGCCATTGCAGCATAAAAAGGAGACACAGCCTGTCTTTGTGACTGTAATTCTTAATAGAGGCCATTTTCTGTGCACTGATTTAGAATAAGAGAGAGTGATTTGTGCACAGAAAGAGAGGATTGAATATATGGTGTGATTTTTCAAAATCAAGATTGTGCCTCTTCTAAATCTGCCCTTCTAAGCCAAAACACTGTCTGAAATCTAGGTTTCAAAAAAAGGCTTAAAGTTGTCATTATTTGAGAGAATTGTGAGCTTCTATGGCGTTGTCAAAACATGGAAGCAGTTACCAAAAATATTAGCAGCACATTCCCCAGATGCTCTCTGAGCTGTTAAAAGATAAAAAGTTATAACTTCATCCAGATTTTTTTAAAGATTTAATAAAATGAACCTCACAAAAAGCTAAATTTAGACACAGTGATCTTAGTGAATACTTGGCAGCATTAGTAGTTGTGAAAATTAGTAGTTGCATGCAGGAACCTGTTTGTACGAA
>RJWT010048989.1:0-11056 GCA_004365215.1 Cuniculus paca
TTGTCTTTTTTATTAATCCAATTTTATCTTTGTATTATGCTTTCGGTTTATTTGCAACTGATGTTATGCAAGCTGTATAAAGAGAGTTGTATATCCTGAAAAGGTTTGCAAGTTCGGAGTTATCTTTTCATAGTAATAGGATCCGTCTTGATCAGACCTTTTCTTTTGTGTGAAATCTAATTTCTTTTGAGATGAAGTGCTATTCAAATATTGTTTTTCTCAACTTCACTAAAATACAGGTGCTTCTGGTATTCCTTTACTATTTCTTTATTGTCTATAGTATCTATTGCATTGTTTCTTCTTGTATCCCTCTTAGCACTTTACATATTATTTGCGCTAATTGTTTATTAATTTTCTTATAATTTTTATTAGTACATGTTTGTGATACATGGTAATTACATTAATTTTTGGGGTAATAGGCTCATATAAATGTCACATATTGATAAGTTTTATTCCTCTTCCTCTCTTCCTCAATCCTCCCTTCCCCAAATCCTCTTCCCATCTTTCAAATATCTACCCCCTCGTTCCTCCCATCTCTCCTGAATTTTGCTCTTTAGATTATTTATGCACTGGGCTTCTCATATAAGAGAAACCATGGCATATTTAACCTTGTGTGTCTGATTTATTTTACTTAGCATTATAGTGTCAAGATTCACCCATTTTTTTTTACAAGTGACTCAAATGCTTACATTTATTCTTCTTTATGGCTGATATATATACATATATGATCCATTCATCTGTTGATGGGCTTATAGGTTGCTTCTATAATTTCGCTATTGTAAATTGTGCTGCTATAAACATTGTTATGCATGTATCACTATAATATGATATCTTTAACTTTTGGGAAGACACCAAGGTACCAAGGAGAGGCATAGCTAGTCAAATGGAATGGCCATTTTTAGTTTTTTGAGCAGTCTCCATACTGACTGCCGCAGTGGTTGTGCTAACTCATACCCCTTCATGACGTGGAAAGGTTCCTTTTTCCTTATAAATTTGTTAGCATTTATTGATTTTTGTGTTCTCGATGATGGTAATTCTTTCTGGAGTAAGATGGAATCTCAGTGTTTCTTCAATTTGCATTTTTTTCATAGCCAAAAATATAAAGTATTTTCTCATGTACTTGTTTTCTATTAGTATTTCTTCTTCTGAGAAGTGTCTATTCAATCTATTCTTTTTAGTTACCCATTTTTTGATTGGGTCTTTTGTTTCGGAAAATCTTTTTTTTTTTTTTTTTGTCTTTTTGAGACAGGGTCTTGCTGTGTAGTTCAGGATGGTCTTGAGTTCACTTTGTAGCCTACGCTGGTCTCGAACTTGCAGTGATCCTCCTGTCTCAGCCTCCTGAGTGCTGGGATAATAGGTATATGCCACCATGCTTGGTTTGTTTTTTAGATCTTTATATAGTCTACATATTAGTCCTCTGAGAAGTAGCTGTAAAAAAAATTCCTCCCCTTTCTGTAGGTTGTCTCATCACTCTGTTGTTTCCTTGTACCTGAATCTTTTTAATTTTATGTAATCACATTTCTTCATTCTTGGTATTTTTTGGTGCAGTTAGGGTTCTATTCAGAAACCCAATTTTGTGCTGATGTCTTCAAGAGTTTTACCTACAAAACTGAATCAAATTCAATGGTTAGGTTCAATGTTGATGTTAAGGGGAAATTTGATTTGGTTCCTGTCCAGTTTGGATTGTGACCAGAATCATGGAGAGAATTGAGTTTGTGAACTGAGGTACCATGAATTTTATCTTCCAGATGATTCCATATTTGTGTTTTTATATCTAGGTTTTTGATCCAGTTTGACTTGATTTTAGTACAAGGTGAGGAATATGCATTCATTCTTCTATATGTGGATACCAGGTTTCCCAGTACCGTTTGTTAAAGAGGCTGTCTTTTCCTCTGGCATTTTGGCTCCTTTGTTAAAATCAGATGACTAATGGTGTTATGTGGCTGTTTCTGGGTTTTCTGTTCTATTCCGTTGCCCTACATGTCTATCTTTATGCCAATGCCATTCCAGTATTAGGATTGTAGCTTTGTGGCATAATTTGAAGTCTGGGGTTGTAATGCCTCCTGCTTTACACTTTTTGCTCAGAATTGCTTTTGCTATCCTGGGTGTTTTCTGGTTCTGTATATATTAGGATTGTTTTTCTAGTTCTGTGAAGAATATTGTCGATATTTTTATTTGAAATGCAACACACACACACACATGGGAACAGGGGATGTCTTGCCATTATCTAATCTTCTTCAATCGCTATTTCTGAGAGTACTGTCATTTCATTATTGAGGTCTTTGCTTCTTTGGTTAGGTTGATTCCTAGGTATTTAGTTTTTTTGGCAGCTATCATGAGTAAGATTGTTTTCCCGCTTTCTTTCTCAGTAGGTTCATTGTTGGTGTACAGAAACATTATTGACTTTTTGTGTTGATTTTGTAGCTTAACATTTTGCTGAATTTGTTTATTAGCTCTAAAAATCTTTGGGTGAAGTTCTTTTTGGATTTTGTATGTAAAGGATCATGTCATGTGTGAATAAAGCTCCCTTTTATTTCTTTTTCTTTTCTGATTTCTCTGGACTTTGTTGGTTTTATTTATCATTTACATTTTATTTCTTTGATTCTACTCTTTATTTTTTCCCCTCATTTCCTTTGAGCAGAGTCTATGCTTCATTTTTTCTTGAGGAAGAAACTTAGATTTTAGGCCTTTATTTTCCACTCATAAACATTTAAAGCTGCTAAGCTACAAATGCTTACATTAAAACTTTATACTTAAAAGTTGTAACTATTGTCAAATTTTGGTGTGAGGCATTTGTCACTTGTTTTGAGATAACTTGAAATTTCTCTTGTTTTCTTCTTTGACTGTGAATAACTTAGAAATATATTACTTTATATGAATCTTTTATTGATTTCTGATTTAATTTGTTTATATCTTTTTTATTTCAGAGACTATAAACTATTTTTTTTCAGTCTTTTAAAATTTATTATGGCTTGTTTCCAGTTCCAGAATATGGTCCTTTTGGTGAATGATCTATGTGTACCAGGGAAAAAAGTATGCATTTTAAATATTTTTTTTGTAAATTGTAAGTGACAATTAGGTATGATTGGTTAATAGCAGTTTTTTTAATGCTTGTATTCATTTTTGTTATGTTATCAGATTCTTATAGTTGGGTGTTAAAATTCCAGAGATCATTATGGTTTTATCTATTTTTCTTTTTAAAATGGTCCATATTTGCTTGCAAGTATTTTTATTTAAATAGTATTTTATGGATAACTCATGAATTCAATGGTTTACCTCTCTGGTGAAATTAAGTATACTTTTCTTTGCAGTTTTCTTTAATATCCTGTATTTTGTATCTTTCTTTTGAGTTCCATTTTTCTTCTGGATTGTAGTTTTGTTTGATATCTTTCATATTAGGAGCTTTCTTCCCAGGCTGCTCATAAATATGATGTGCAGAAGTATGGACTGGAACTTGTGTGTGGATGTGAGGGGCTTCCTGGTGACCTGATAAAGACACCCTGGGCCTTTTGGTGGGGACCAGCAAATGTCATTTGCATGGGATCTGTTCTGCTCTATTGATGTATGGCTACAATCCTATCGTTCTTTCTGGGATCCAAGTATCTAAGAGGGGCTGGGGTGTTAAACCTTTCGAGTGATGCTTTCATTGAAACCCCATTCTTCAACACAGCATTCACTTCACGCTTTTTCAGCTACATCTTATAGACTAACTTAAAATATTTCCTAGAGGTGTATTTTCTCAGTTGCTGCCACAAAGCTTGATTATGTAAATCTCTGGCTCCTGCGGAAGGGGTGTGTTGATTATAATATATGTTTATAGTGAATATTCCTCTTATTACTCTAGTTCCTTTACCAACCTTTAAGGGTAAATAGTGATGCCTATTTCCCATCCTTTCCAGATTTTCATAATGGAAGTCAACTTGATTTTCACTGCGTTTTCTGTTACAAGGTTAACCTTGACAATTCCATCACTGTCCAGTTTTGTGAGCCACATGAATAGGAAGAGTTGGATGTCTTGGCTTGCAGTGCTATGAATTTTCTGTTTGTTTGGGTGCGTTACCCATTTACATTCTTTGCTCATATGGATTGATTGTTTAATTGTTTTCTGACTTTGTCCAACTTTTGCGAACACTTAAAATTTTTGTAGACGAACTTGCCAGTCTGTATGATTTATGTTTTCATCTTGTTTAAAAACTCTTTCTTTATGCCAAAGCCATAAAAGTTATTAGACAAAAGTATAAGACTCAACTTAAAATTTGCTGTTTTTCTTTTAGCTTTTTGATTCATGTAGAACATAGTTGTGTATATTATTTGAGATACAGACATAATTGTATTTTTTTTTCCTGCAAGGCAAGTCAGTTTTTCTAGAACCACTTACATTACCTCTCTGTTCCCCATAGATGTTACTTTACTTTTTCACTTACTTGAAATCACTGTTTGATTCCCCATGGCCTTAGAATAGTTCCTTGGGACAGGAGTACTCTAAGATCTGCTGGTCTGGACTTGTTAAATTCTGTTTCAGGGTCCTGCTTTAAGTCCCAGCTTGAACCTCTCCACTGAGTCCCAGGAAATCCCCTGGGAAAGTGTCCTGGACCACATTCTCCCCATGCATCCATTCCTGCCTCCCAATGCTGTGATGGTACAAGGGAGAGAACTACCAAACATATTACTCTGCCTTGCATAATTTTGGTAAATGCATGTCTTCTTTTTTTTAAAAAAATAGCTTTATTGAGGTGTAAGTAATATAGAAAAAAGAGTATATTAAATATTCATGATTTTATGAGTTTGGAAATAACCATGCACTTGTGGAAACATTGCCATATTCAAGGTAAGAAGCATATCCATTGCTTCCAAAAGTTGTCTCCTGTGCCCCACATCCCCACCTTCTTAAGGGAAGAACACTTAATAAACAGTCTACTCTGTTAATAAATTCTTAGTATACAATAAATTACTCTTGACTATAGGCATGATGTTTTATAGCAGGTCTCTAGGACTTATCTCATATAACCCAAACTTTCTACTCATTGAACAACTCATTTCCTTTTCCCCAGTCTCTGGGAACCACCATTTTGCTGTCTGTTTCTGAGTTTAATTGTCTTAGATTCCACATATAAGTAAGATTACGCAGTATTTGTTTTTCTGTGTTGGGCTTATTTCACTTAGTATAATGCCTTCCAGATTCATTTGTGCTGTTACATATAAAAAAGTTTCCTTCTTTATTAAGGCCAAATCATATTGCACTGTATGTATGTAACTTATTTTATTCACCTGCTGATGAACATTTCAGTTGCTCCATATCTTGGCTATTATGAACAACATTGCAAAGTAGATTGTTCTCCAAGATTGTGACTTCAATTTTTTGGATATGTATCCAGAAGTGAGTGAGATTGCTGAATCTTATGGTAGTTCTATCTTTAATTTTCTAAGGAAACTGCACTGTTTTCCATAGTGGGTATACTGTTTGACATTCCCATGAACAAGGTACAAGTTTCTAATTGATTTACATCCTTGCCAATCTCCCCCAACCCCAATAGTGGGCCACATGGAACTAGAAAGGTGGGTAATGTCACTAATGATCAGGGAAATGCAAATCTAAATCACAACGAGATACTGCCTTCCACCTGTTGAGGTGGTTATCGCATGTGAATCCTGCCTGCCTGGCTCTGGGCACTCAATCAGGGATCATCTCTTTTGCATCTTTGTTCTCAGTATCTAGCTAGCATGGGGGTCATACGTCAAATAACTGTCCTAGATTGCTTTCACCTACATTAGGCCTAAGTATGATTTCAAAAGGGCTTTGAAACTAATAGGGAACAAAACAAAGAAAATTAAACCATGTATTAAATGCTCTTCTTCAATATTCAGTCCCACAGAATATTATAACATTTAATTACATATTTGCTTTCATCTAAATTAGCACAGCCATAAATCTCAAATGTTCAACGAAAGCAAATGTGCTTAGCTAGAACAAATATAACAAAGGCTAAAAGATAAAACCAAAACATACTAATTGTATGAAATGTAGAGTATCTTACAAAAATGTGTGTATGCATACATGATAATGGACTATATTTGACAATAGAATAAATTTGATTTTTTCTTAGTAATTAGAAATATTTAATTGATTACAGCTATCATGCATTCCTCAAACACTCACACCCCAAGAGGAATAGTTTTCTATATGTTGAGAAAAAATTTTAAGTATTCTGATTCAAAATGCTCTCATCAAAATGTTGGGATTTGATGCAATCTCAAAGGAGACTCATTAAAATATTTAATGTTGGCTTTACCCCATAAGCACTCAGTGATGAGTAAAGGGAGATACGACAGGGTGATGGGAAAACTATTTGGATTGCCTCCTTTATCGTGCCTTTACTTGTCATCTGGCTTTCTCAGTTATTCACTCCTGCATTTCCAACATTCACAGTAGCTCTTAGCAGTGAATACATAGGCAGCATGCAAAGAAGCGCTATACTGACCCTTCCTCAAAGAAGACTGAGACATGGATTCAGGATGGGTTGTATTGAGTTCAAAAGAAAATACCTGGCATGCAGAGATGAACTAAAGTTCCATGACTCTGTGGAGGCTAAGTATCAAGTGCCACCTTTAGCCCGAAAAATGGGATAATACTTGAAGAAAGATTAAAATAGTTTGGAATTTGTGCCTGCAAATCCATATCATTGAGTTTTCCATATCAGACCCGATAAAGCAGACAGACAGAAAACAGAAGAATGACGTATGAGAACTTTGGTTCTTGTCACAGCCATGTCATTGTGAGACAATGGCCAATGCGACACAATGTCTGCAATTATAAGTTATGTTTGGAGTACCTACCCTGTCTTCTTTAGAGAACTTCTCAGGATTGAATAGGGTTAAAATTTATATATCCTGTTCTTTAATACTCTCTTACAAGCAAAACATTCTTACTACAATCAGTGCTGAAAGCAAGAAATCAGGAATAGCACTGTGGCACGTGTGGAGGGTCTCCCTTGGAAGAGCTCACCAACCAGCCAATCAGCAGATGCCACTAGGGGTGGCAGATGGTGGGTTGACCACACATGTGAAGGACGTGTTTTCTTCCACATTAACCCTGGACATTGACTTTGCATGAAGGGCCACTGAGGCCTGGCCTTTTGTGCCTGGTGTGAGACTCTCCTCTGTGATTAGATAATCTTGGACCTCACCAAAGGCTGGCCAAGAGTCTCCCAGAGCTACTGCTTAGACCTAAGCTTTTTTTACACTCTACCCCTGCTTCCCTCTCTCTACTCACAAGTGGTAGCCTGAAGGGTCTTTGCCTACCTCTGTTCATCATCCTCATTGCCCAGCTGTAGGAGAGCAGCCTCTTCATCAAATTCTGCTCATCTAACCTAAACACCTGACTTTCTACTGACTCCTAAGAGCATCTGAATAGGTGCTTGGTTAGTAGATGTTCAGAGTTCCTCCCAGAGAGCTCATGTCTCTTGCTCAGAGATAATCCTGAACATTGTATTGGATTCTCTTACATTTTAGTTCTATTTTGTTTCAGTATTGAAGATCCAATTTCATGAATACTCCATGAATTTTAAGCCTTGGAATTATTTGAATTCACAGTACATCATTAATTAATTAATTTATTTTTTACCAAACTTCTTCCATTCTGTGAACTTGTTTATTTTAAGGTGGCTAAGTCTGTGTTTTCAAATAGTTTCTCTTGCTCTTTTCAAATCTACCTTTTCAACTTGGCTGCAAAATTCCACAGGGCACAGAATATGCCTGTGAAGATACACTTACATTGAGCCAGGCAAGAGTCTGGGCTCACTTCTTGTATTGAGTAGGTCAACAACTTCATTGAGCCTTCTCTTCTTCATCTGTATTATAAAACAAAAATAAAATAAAATCTTTACCTTCAAGGTACACCCTATCCTGACATCCGAAAGCTTTCTGCAAGAATCAACACTACTTGCCCTAAGGTTGGAATGGGATATAATCCACTGAGTTTCTTTCTGTGAGTGTGATACTTCCACTTGGCTTAAAGTTACTGTGAGCAGAATATGCATACCATAGAGAAAGTACTTCTACTTGCTGTTGTTGATAGTCACAAGTTCTCTTGTTTCATGTCCCATATTCCTTCCCTATAATTGAATTTCCAGGATCACAAATAGGACAGAGCCAACATGTAGCAACATCTCTAGCATGAGGAATCATCCAGATACCGCAAGTGCAGGAGTCCAGGCAGACTGCACAGTATGCCATAGAGAACACAGATTCATTACACCAGCTACAAACATTTAAGCAACAACTACTTGTAACCTTCACTGCTCATCTGTAATGTTAGCATAACGACCATGTTTTAGAGCTTTTCATTTAGAAAATACTTTTGAGAGCCTGGTTTATATTTTTGCATGTTGTATTTTTTCTGTGGTTTCAATTTTCAAAATCATGATTGATTTTTCCAATGTGCATTATGGAATGTTTTTCTTTTATACAAAGTCATCACTTGAAGACTCAAACAGCAATCTTTTGAAATAAATGCAACATGATAGAGACATTGACTCTACTGAGCTGAGGACAAAGGAACCAGGCTACCGAGGCGAGAGGTGTCCGGCGAAAGGCAGTGGCTGGGTGAGGTAGCACTGCTCCCTGTGGACCCCGCTCTTGTCTTTGCCATCAATGAGTAGAATAGGACAATACTTGTAGTGTTCGATGATGTCTTCCACGGAATCAAACTTCTGAAACACAGAAAGGAAAATTAACGCTTTTAAACATATCTTTGTGTCTTGTTGCGTGCCCTATTTCACTCCGGGAAGAGATGAACTCACTTCCTGATGTTTGTACTGGAAATTCATGTCAGGGAGTGATTTTTCTTTATAAGAATGTGGCACACAAGATCTCCAAGGATGAATAAGAAGAATGAGAAGGTGACTGGGGAGAATAAACAAGCTTGTGGAGATCGACAGTGAACCCCATGGCAACTCTCATGTTTCCTACTGTTGGAGACTTACCCAGAATCACGGTCCACCACCACCTTCCTATCCTAAGCCACTCAGACGGGTTCATTAGCAAGCTCCATGGAACCCTAATAGCCTCCCTAGCTGTGCCCCTAACTGTGACCAATGCAAATGGAGAGAAAGAAGGCTTGAATTTAGTAACTTGGCGGGGAGTGCCGGTGGTGAACTTCTGCGTGCATACCCTCTGTTCTGATGAGTCCTACTGCCCACAGAAGGGACCATGACAACCAGAGGACTGCTCATTCTTGACCAATTTGACTTCCTTCCTGGGGTTTCTTGTGATATAATGAAGCGACTGCAGATGGAATGTTGCTAGAGATACAGATGGAGAGCTATGGTGATTTAATAAAACGTAAGGTTATTTCAGGTTTAGGGGAACCACGAAATTCTTTGTCCAGGTTATAGAACTAGACTTCCTGTTATGGGTGACTCTAGGCAGACAAGCAGGGTTAAAAGATAATAAAAGCAAAGCATGGACAAGGATGGGTGCTGGGGAGACCCAAGCACAGAGGGTAATTCTTGCATGTGTTCCTGAAGGAAAATCTTGGGAGGTAATTAGGAAGCTCTTGCTTGACCTGCTACCCATGGCTTAAGACAACCTGGATCCTCCTTCACAAGCTTGTGAGGTGCTGGGAAGTTAGAGTTATTGGGAACTGCAGCTCAAAGAAGCAGATCGACTGCCTAGAGTCACACAGCTAGGGGTAGGGCCAGCAATGGAGCTTCTCTTTTCTGGACAAGTAGCTACTCATTCCATTACGAAACAGCGCCCATGGCTGTGACCTGTGGTGTTGCCACAGACTAGGTCAGAGGCTGGCACAGCCTGAGGGAAGGGATCAAAGGTGAGAGACTTGATTCTGAGTTAGTTTTGTCTGTTTCTCCCTCTGCCATGGCCAGTGCAGAAATATTGGAAGGCCTCAGGGCTATCCAGTGGGGAATGAGATTGCCGAGATCCCTGACCTCATGGAGAGTACTGTCTTCTGGGGGCTGGAAGAAGATGATTTCCTATGTGGATAGATCAATTCATTTAGGGATATGTGCTGTGAAAGTGAGTGATGCAGGCTTGAGACCCTCACCAAACCACCCAGTCTTCCCTGTGGTCTGCATGTGGCTGGGGGGCATTCCTTTTGGTTGGGTTACTACACTGAAACCCTAGAAGTCAGCAGCTGCCAAGGCCACCTTCTCCTTCCTGGTAGGCAGAGGGGGTCCAGGGCAAGGATGCACCATGCTGGGGGCAGAAACAGGGAAAGAAATGTGAAGGAAGGGGTCTTGCCACGAGCCAGTCCCTCTGTCAGCTCCATTCCTGACCTTCCTGGTTACAGGGTCCAACGCACTGACCTCTTCTGAAGTGCACGGGGGTTGGGCTTTGTCTTTTCACACCAAAGGAGAGCAGATGCAGTCTGAAAGTGACTTATTCCTGCTAACCTCACGCTGGGTCTGTGGAAGAGTTTCCCACCAGATAACCTATGTTTCAGCCTGTCTTAGTCTGTTCAGGATGCTATAACAAAATATTACAAACTAGATGGCTGATGAAAAACAGAAACTTGTTTCTTGCAGTTCTCAAGGCTGAGAAGTTCAAGATCAATGCAGATTCTGTGTCTTGCAAAGGCCCATTTTCTAATTCATAGATAGTGCCCTCTCATTGTGATCTCACATGGTGGGAAAGATGTTTTCTCTGAGGTCTGTTTAATAAGGACCCCAAGCCCATTCATGAGAGTTCCACCTTCCAAAAACCTCACGTCCTAATACCATTACCTTGGAAAGTTATGATTTCACCATATGAATTTGGGGGATACCCACATTCAAATCATAGCAACACTCCTTACAGGTGTGCACTAAGTAAGGATTCCTCTTATCTGATGCTAAGGTAAGGTGGTTTCTTAATTGTCCAGTGGGGACAGTAATTGTTCTCCCACAGCAGGTAGTTGTAAGTGAATCACTTCCAAGTCTAAATGCCAGAGTTCAAAGCCTGGCTTCTACCCTTTAGCTGTGAGACCTGGAACGAGTTTCTTGTACTCTCTGTGTCCCACTATCTCTGTCTATGAAGAGAGATGGTAACAGTGGGACCTGCT
>RJWT010048990.1:0-11054 GCA_004365215.1 Cuniculus paca
ATGAGAATGTGTGTGTGTGTGTGTGTGTGTGTGTGTGTGCGCACTCACACACACACAGAGAATGTTCATGCATCTTACCATATCACTTTGTCTTTACTTTTTAAACAAAGTACACTTGCCCTTTATGGTCAATAATTTCATGCCTGAGCTCCTCCAAAATTCTGAGTTAATCGAAAGGTTATAAACTTAATTTGAATTGAAGACTACCTGGTGAGCAAACAGCTCAAACACGCTGACCTAGAAACTCAAGGTATAGACAAAAAGAGGCCTTAAAATGAAAGAAAAGGACTTGGCCATCCTCAGAGAGGCATACGTGGCCTTGAAGTCTTTCATTTTTTCATATTATATGCAACATGTCATCAATAAGGGGAAAAAGGCGATCAGAAAGATTCTCCAAAGAAATGCAATTACTCAGACCAGCATACACTTTCATCACAGCCACATCGATGCACCCTTGATATAAATAAATGACTTTCTGAAAGTTCCAATCAGAAAGACCTTATGTATTATTTTATCAAGAACTATCTCATCTCATTATCTTAAATATTTTATTCTAAAATCCACATTATCGTGTAATATGGACAGACCACAAAGTCTGGAGACGCAGGTGATTTATTATTTTAGTACTACTGCATCAGTAATTCATTTATGTTATATTCATGTTTCTAGGCTTGCTAGTCACACTGTAGAAAGATCACAGAAACTATCACGGTTTGGCTCTTAAAAAGTTCATCAGTAAGCAAGGAGGCAACCACAGTCATGTCCTTTCACTCTGGCTAGCTTTCTAGATGCTGCACTCCAAAAACACCTCAGGCAGACCTGGAGGAACAAGTCTCTGAGAAGCAGCTTTCTTGACTTTGGAATAAAGCCGGGTGCCTGGGATACCACTGAACTAGGAGTTCTCTGCAAATGTGGGCGGTCACATTTGTAGCAGCCACAGCTATCTGCACACAAAGAAATGCCCTTCTGTCCCTCTCAAAGACTCCACTGCACACTGCTGCCTCCCCTAACTCCAGGACAACACCACAGCTATACATTTAGCCAGTGCCCTACGTAGAGAAGTTATGACCTTTAGATCTGCAGGTGACGCCAACTAGGAGATATACTGCAAACGCATCAGACGACAGGACAAAGGTCCAAAATGTGTTGCTCACTTGTGTCATAAGGCAGAAAGATTCACTTGACAAAAGATAAAACAAGCACTGAGATGCATACTCAAAAACAAACTGTGAGTATACACAGCAAGGAAAAATGCAAGAGGATCAAGTGGAAAAACAAAACCTCAGATGTTTAGTTTCTCCTGTATTCAGGAACACGTTCATGATGCATGTGCTTTGGCTGCACATATTTCCAAAGCCACACAACAGTTGTAGAGTCCTTTTAATAGGAAACATCAATACTCACTCACCTCACAAATGGTCAGACCATGCTAAGCCTGCTGGGCTTCCTCCCTGCAAAGCACTTCAGAAGCTTTGTAAATTAACCCTGGGACACAGAGAAATTAAAGACCAGGCTCTGGGAAAGGAGTCCCAATGCAAAGGACAGTCAGAGAAGTTCTCTCAGCTCAGCTCGCTGGGAGCGGCCCAGAGACCACGACCAACAGAAGTTCACCAAAGCTAATGTCACCCAAAGGTGGTAAGTCTCCCCTACTGGGGCCTTCGATCTGAAACCAGCTGGTGCTTGTCAGCACACGGGTCAGTGGCCCAGATACTCTCAAGTTCCTCTCTAAGCCTGGGGAGCGAGGATCCTAAAAAGGCACTTATTAGTAGTGTATTTTAAGATCAAAAAGCCTGAAACACTCCTCTGAAGAATCTCAAAGCAGAGTGAACTCAAAGACCATACACTGACTGACTTACACATAATCATGTTTCAGTGTGTATGTTAGCAAAAATAACCCAAGAAGAGCACATTTGCTTTCTGGACTATGAGTATTTTTCACACTGAAAAGATAAACATTTAACCTCTAGCCTCACAAAACATCCTTAGAACTATTTATTTAAAAACTTTTTTTAAGGAAAAGAACATAAAATATTTCGGTCTATTTTTGTACTTCAAATTCTGCCTGTCATCTGAGATTCTCAAAACACAGAGCTCACTTTCACCTTCTGACAAAAGCAGCAGTTACTACCCAGGCTTTCAGGGCAGCTCAAGGCCTTTCTCAACACAGCCACCTCACCCTGTGTATGAGGGCACATGGGCACACCTCATGGGGGCCATGGCCAGGTGAATAATGGAGTGACAAGGCCTGCTCACTTTGTGGCAGTCTTTCCAACCCAGCACCAGCATCCAGCACAGGTCAAGAAGAACAAGACAGGAGGGCGAGGACCTGCCAAGAACCAGGGTCCACAGCGGGCATCTCAGCCATGGTCCCTGGGAAACCCAAAGCTGAAGATCTGGCATGGCCTCCCCCGCACCCAGGCCAGCACACACGGGCAATGCCCTTGACAGCAACAACCTGCAGGACTGCAAGATACTGCAGAGCCCAAAAGACCCACTGCCAGAACCAAAACGGGAGAAGATGTGTGGAGCACATGGTAGCTGTCCCTGGCCTGCCTGTGAGAAGCTGCAAGTGATACTTTCACACACAGCTCACTCCTGAGAGGGGCCCAGAACCCGACACCAGGCCCCAGGCCACTTGGACAGCAGCGCAGCACGCTCTGCATGTGCAGCCTGTGCTGTGTAGAGAGCTCTCGGCACACACAGCGTCTTCACACAAGCACTGAGGCGGGGCACATGCCTATAATCCCAGCCTTCAGGGAGGCTAAAGCAGGAGGAACAAAGTTCAAGTCCCACTTGGGTAACAGAGCAAGAACACATCTCAAAATAAAACAAAGGTAAGAAAAGGGCTGGGGGGTATAGGTCAGTGGTAAGAGTGCCCCTGGGTTCAGTCCCCTAGTACTACTAAGAAAAAAACAAAACCAGGCAGAGAGGACAGCTCACTCAGGCCTCCACTGCAGACCTGGAGGAATGGAGAGTGCCTGGGAGTCCTCCCCTGGGAAACACCTTCAGATGAGCCGCCCTGGAACCAGGCGCAGACCCAAGGTGCCACTCCATTCCCTGCTGGCTGCTGCATGCCTGGGAATCGAGCTGGTACCACCTCTGGCCACTGGGCAGCATCACATCATAAGCTGGGGGGAGGGGAGCCCTCTGCTGGCATCAAATCCCCCAGGCCTGGACGGCATTCCCCAGCAGTGTTTCCAACTTCCCAGAGCCTGAGCCCCTGAGTCTCCCAGGCTATTTCAATGGTGACCTACTTTAAGGAACTACAGGGTCATGGCAGGTACTCTGTTCAAAGGATAGCACCACCCAGGTCACGAACTAAGAGACTGAGTCCCTCAGTGGGGTTCAGCTGTTCTGTTTTTTAAAGGTCCTATACTTCCCAGTGTTCTGTGTGTTTAAAGAACAAGGGCCTCATGTCCAAGGCATATATCCAATAAGACAGGAAATTCCTTATTAAACTGGCAATTTCTTATTAATACTGGGTAAGCATCCTTAATCTAAAAATCCAAAATTCTCCAAAACTCAAAAATGTTTGAGTCCTTCTCTGACATCACAAAAAGCAAACTCCACACCTGACATCTGATGGCTCGATGTATAAACTGTGCTTCACGTGCAAACTTATCAAAATTCCTGTGTAATCTTCCAGCTATGGGAACAGGAGACATAAATGAATTCTAATTTTAGACTTGGGTCTCATCCCCAAGATATCTCATTATATATATGAAAATACTGCAAAATCTGAAAGAGTCCAAAACCCAAACTGCTGGTTCCAGGTAGTTTAGGTAAGAAACTCAACCAGTATTACTAGTAGCCATCAATACCAGAGCAGGGCAGGGTGGAAGCCATTGTGTGGGGGATTTTTCCAGGAACCTCGGCATAACGGTTCTCTGACTTCACACGACACCAGCACCCTCTGCAAGGTTCTGCTAACTAACACTGGGGTGCATTTAGGTGTGTTTCAAATCATTTATGCATAAAAAGAAGACAATCACTTCAAATAGACACTTCTTTTTTGAGAAACAAGGACAATGAAAATCTACCAACACTTTGCTTAAACTAATAAAATACAAAATGCAGCCAAGCCTGCCTGTTCCCATCAGCTGGAGTGTGGAGGAAACGTCACTGGGTCTCCCAGTTATCATTAGAAGGAAGGCTGTGTCCAGACACTGCTGACCCAAGCACACAGTCCCCACAGGGCTGAGCTGCTGTCAGCAGGGGCAAAGGAAGACAGCAGCTGTGCAGGGAGATGAAAGGGCCTGGGACTGCCCTCAGGGATTCCTGGCAGGCGGGTGGGCACCTATGCTCTTCCTAAGGAGCTCCCGAGCAGCCAGGGAACAGGGAGCCCGCACATCTTACCTCTGTGCTCTGGCCCGGGACTGCTGACCCCCCAGCCCTGGTAGAACGTAGCAAAGTCCTTTGGAATGTATGTCTTAAAGATGTTGAGGATGTCCAAGCGCTTCTCGTGGGCCTCGGCCACGGGCTCCTGCTTGATGGAGTGTAAGACAGGGGTGCCAGCCATCCCAGGCTGGCCCTGCAATGCTGCGTCACCTCTGGACCCTGCAGAACAGGTGGCCAGCATCCTCAGCTCCTGGGCTGCCTTCGAGGGGGGCTCCCGGGGAGGTAGAGGAGGGCTCCCTTCGCCTTTTGCAGGAGGCTGACCCTGAGGCGGAGGGCTGAATTTGGCTTTTAGGGAATCCGGGGCACTGTGCTTATTTGGAGGGGCAAAGCCAGCCCCTACCGATGGAGCCCCAAAATTTTCCACTGGCTTGTTGCTGGCCAAGGGCTGGGCGCCCACCCGGGTTATGACAGAGGGCGTGGGCGTGGCACTCCTGCCAAGGCCTCCGCTGCCCAGGGCGGGTGCTGGCTTGGAGCTGGCCTCCAGTCTGGGTTTGGCCGGGGGCCCCTGCACTGCAGCGCTGGAGGACTCCTGGCCTTGGCTGGGTTTGGTCTGTCGATGCCCATCAGGGCCGGTGGCCCACAGTGCACAGGGGCCTGTGGAATGGCTCTCCTTATTCTTAGGCATGCTAGCCGCCTTTGTGGTCACTCCCAGGGGAGAACTGCCCTTGGGTCCAGGTGCCCCGCCTGGCACTTGAGTGCGGGTGAAGCGAGCAACGAGCAGGGGCTGGCACTCTTTGCCCCCGAGAGCAGGCGGAGGCCCTGTTCTTCCACTCCGGGCAAGATACACCAAGTTGCTTCTTATGCTCTTGTAGCCGTTGGGCTGAATCCACTGGGGGGCCATGGAGTTGCAGCTGACCCTGTGCCAGACGCGCTTGTGCATCCATAAGACCTCTGGGTAGTAGGTCTTGTGGTTACAATAAGGACATGGGTGAATGACCAGAGCCGCTTGCAGAGAGGAGGCCGCTTCCTTACTGCTGGAGTCATCCCGGGTCGACCTTGCGCTTAAATCCAGAGGGACCAGGTCTGGGGCTGGTGCACCTTTGCCTCCCCCGGAATGCTCCTTACTGTGCAAATCAGACAGCCTGTCTTTAGGATGACCAGCCTGGCTCTCCAACGTGAGCTGCAGGTCAGCTCCTTCTGGACTCGAAGGGAAGTCCACACCGTCACTAGAGCCGGGCGCCTCCTGCTTGGGGTGAAATGCTGGCATCTTTAAGTCAAGAGAGAATCTATGTTGTTCGGGACGTTTGGAAGTCTCTCTGCTACTGTTTTCAAGTATGGACACAGAAGTTGCAATCCCCACCTTGGACTCGCTGGTGTCTTTTCCTGGCAGGTTATTTCCAAGTTTGTGACTCTGGTCTCCGTTGGAGAGCACAGTCGAAGCGACCTCTTCGGAAGAGCAGCAGCGCCTCGGCTGTCCCCCTAGAGGGCGAAAATGTAAAAGGGGAAGTTACCATTTCTCATCAGAACAGAACAAGACACAGGAAATCCAACAGTTAAGAGAAGCCAAGACACGCCAGCCTGGCACTCACAGAGGCGAAATCAGGGTAGGACAGGCAGCTCCTGGGTGGGCTCTGCTCTCATCAACTCTGCCGGAAGCCAACCAAACAAGAACCAGGCAACACTACTTGGGGTGGGCTTCTTTTTTCAATCTATTAAAATGACTCAAAAGACTAAGGGGAAATGAAAACAGCTCCACAGCTCCACATCGAGTTACACGTCACTACATTAACAGAAGGTGACCAGTTATACTAAAAATGAGGAAACAAACTCAACTGACAGTAACCACCTAACACTTTACATGGCCAAGAACTCTCCATGTCAGGGCTTCCTGGAATCTGGGCTCACCCCTGGTCATTTTAAGGCAGGAAAACCAGAGAACAGCCAGGTGTGGCGGTGCACATCTGTATATCTAGTACTCTATGAGGCCAAGTCAGGAGATAGCAAGTTCAAGTCCAGTCTGGGCAACTTAGCAAGACCCCATCTCAAAATAAAAATGGGCTGGGGATATAGCTCAGCACAAAGGTCGTGGGTTCAATCCAAGGGAAGGGAGGGAGACAGAAAAGAAGGCAGGGGTAAAAAAAGGAGAAAGAGAGTAACAGAAGGGAGGGGGAACGGGAGGAAAGCGAGGAGGAAAGAAAAGAAAGAGAAAAAGGCGAGGGGAGGAGGGGACCAGAGAGGTCAGCTATAGTGCTGGTCACACAGGCAGGACTAGGCACAGCTCACTGCACAGGACTCCAGCATCTGCCGCCCACGTGGTGACCTCTTCCAAACCCAGCAGTGGGGCCAGCCCGGTCTCTCTTGGAAAAGCCAATCTGAAAGTCTGAAACCCTTGATGTCCCTTTGGAGGCCTGGCAGTGAGGGCACAGCCATGGTATCTATTCACCTTGTAACCTGCAAGTCGCAGTGGTGGTGAGCAGGCCTGGACCAGACCTGCCACTGGGAGGCCTGGTGTGTGGGCACCGTTTGTCTCACCAGAGAAGGGCCCCACAAAGTGCAAGCCACCAGTACAGCACATGGGAAAGCTTCTCCAAAATGAGGCGAGACAGCACTGCAAGGCCCACAGCACAACTTGGCAAAAAGTCTGGTTTAGGTCAGCCTCGATGACCTCAGACTTATTTATACCTAGACATCAAACTTCAGGAGCTGGGTAGACTTTCTAGAAATCTACAACTCTGGACTACAGAACACAAGATCAATTCTTCATCACCAACAAATGCTCAGGGCCTTTTGTCTCGCTCTGGGCTGACTGAATGTTAGGTATCCGTTTTTGAGAAGGTCCAATGTTAGCGGTTTTCTTAAACAAGTTTTTTAACGATCAGTCAAATGTAGGCATTTATAATGGTCTTTTAAAATGTTCCAAGTGTATTTTTAAGGTAAGACTTAGAAATTCTATCAAATTAGTCCAAAAATCTATTCCAAAGGTTCTTAGGTGGTAAAGCACCTGCCACAGAAGGTGCTAAACCCAGATGGGAAGGAGCAGGGTAACAAATGCTCACTTTCAAGTACGAGACAGTTAACGAGCCACTCACAGGCAATTTTAAAGGACTATGTTCACGGAAAAGCTTGGTCAGGATGCAGCGATCAGTGAAGCTGATGAGCAGGTGGGACATGGGAAGGAGAAACAGCCAGACTCCTGTCAGCCCCCAAGTGCTGGTGTCCAGGCTGAGACAGGGGCACTTGTCCGTCACAAGCAGGAACACGCCTGGCTCAGAAAGCACACGGGCAGCCAGGACAGCGCCACTCACACGAAAGCACACTTGACTTGCAATGAAACACAGGCAAGGTGGTCTTCCACTCTGTTTAATTCAGAGCGACACGCCTATGTTACATTTGGAAGTATTCACAGAGACTAAATAATATGGGGGGAGTTTCGCCTGCATTAAAGGAACAATGATTGATGAAAACTCAGGCCAGAGATAACTAGCTCCTTTTCCAAGTAGAAACAGGAAGCAGTACAACCCAGCACTGCCTCAGGTGTGGCTGTATGTGGGGACATTCCCAGCACGATGGTCAAAATTCCCAAATTTTATGCCCCAAAGATGACTGGCGAACAACAGGATGTCCAGGGCCTCTGACCAAGAAAGACCCTAAGTAACAAAAGAAAAGTGAGTGACACATCCCTGAGTTATCGAAGTGATCAATGGGATTAAGTGACGAATCTTCAAAGGAGCATCCAGCTGGACACTGGAGAGAGTGTCCCACCCATCGTGTGCCCCCCTGGTCTCCACGGAGGCAGACACTGGGTGTTATCAGAGGAAACTGGTAACAGAAGACCAGACTCCTCTGAGCAGTCTGCCGACTCTGGAAGGAGGGCAGGGACAGGGACTACGGGTGACTGAGAGAGGCAGTCACAGCCAGGGTGACGTGACCCTCGGGGAGATGCTTCCCCACCCCAGCTGTCCTCCCTGTCCACAGCTCCATTCCAGCAAGTGTTCCAGAGGGACACAGGCGCTCAATAAGGAAAGCAGAGCCAGGCGCCCAGCATCCCTGCTCAGAAAGGGCTCTTTCCTTTCCATCTCTCGGCTCCACTGCCCCCACCTCTCGGCGTCTTTAACCACAAGAAGCCATCTCAAGTGACCCGTGCCAGGTGGCGCTATGCCACATGGCCAATGCGGGTCACAGCAGGCCGGGGATGAGCTGCTCCCAGGTTCACAGTGCTGCATTCGAACTTCAACTGTTCCTTCTCCCATTTCTCATTTTCATCACAAAACACTAAGTCCACCACTGCAAAGCAGCAGCCAAAACTACACTCCCATCTTGCAGAAAGCATCATGTGGAAATCACCACTCACTTCACCAAGGGGCCACACGCCACACATCCCAGGGGCTGCTGTGCATGGCTTCAGTCCCTTTAGAGGCTATATAAAGGAGGCACTGGATCAGAATTAGGCAGAGAAGAGCGCTCCAGAGCTCTTGAGCACAAAGCAAGTTTTCAGGGACAGCCACGACCAGGACGCCGAGGATCCAGCTGCAGATGAGAAGACCCAGTTGAGACAGGCGCGGGACCCCGCTGTACACAGAGGAAGCATGGAGCACAGTGCATGGGAGACCCACACGCAGACCCACACTGCATAGCAAGGCTTGGCCTGCACTCATGGGCCCAGCAATAACGTAGGAAATTAAGCCAGGCTTTCACTCCTAATTCCCCTCTAACCAGAACATTCCTGGCTCAGGTATTAGCTGGCCTGACTGCTTCCCAAGCTTCTGCTGCCCTGGCTCGTGATCCAGCCGCTCCCTGTGTTGGCTGAGCCTCAGCGTGTTAACTTGATTGGCCGGGGAGTCGCCCAGGAAAACAGTAAAACATTCTTCTGGGTGTGTCTGGATGGGTCATGGAGCCGTGACCCTGGGGACTATATCTGGTCCCTCGCCTGTGAAGGCCACTCTGGCACTGCTTCCTGGCCACCGTGAACGAAGCATCTTTGTTTCGCCAGGCCCTTCCACCATGATGTTCCTGCTGCAGAGCCAATAGGGGCCGAATCTCCTGAAACTGTGAGTCAAAATAAATCTCTCCTCTTCCAGGTCACCGAGGGGCTCCTGAGGGCACAGGCACACACAGGGGTCCTAAAAAATGCAGAAACTCGGTGAGGTGTCCCCTCCCACGTGACAACTGCCAGGGCTTCACACACAGCCTGGTTGCAGGTCTTCAGCCCATGGGTCAGGCCTTTCATTTCCAGCGTGCGTTTGCACCTCTCCTTTTCCTTCTCACTAAAAACCAGAAGAGCCACTGTTGCCCTGAGTCCCTCAGGAGGCAGGTGAGGCACAGAACTGCCCTGGACTCGGGTGACACCAGCGAGGATGACCACAGGGAGCAGCCCCTGGAGCCTTGACTACCCCTGGGCCTTCACTTTTCTCAAGGCCTCCATACACCTAAAGAAGCCACAGTGCAGCGTGGGCACTCCCACGCCAGCCTGTGAGCGCTGGCGGCTCCTCCCCTCCTCTGTTCACCTCCCTGCCACCCAACCCATCAAAGAGGCTGCTTCGCACACTCTCTGCACAAGACATTGTTCCTGCCTAACCTGCGAGTCCAAGTGTTTAAAGTAAGGATCTTTCCCATTTCTTTACCCTGCTTGTTTGTCACATACAGGTCACCATTTATTTCAATAATTTAACTGAACAACAGAAACGGTTTTCTGAGCAGTCAGCCTTTCTCCGGGTCTAAGGGACCCTGAAGAGCCCACTCGAGAGCCTGGTGTCTGCCAGCACATGGCCCTGCAGGGATGAGGGACACATGTGGCCACCATGGGGTGATTTCCACTCTGCAATGGGGAGGAGTGAGTGGGTCAACAGGTGACTGGAAATGCCACATCCCTCATGCGACCTCGGAATGGTGAGAGACGGGGAAACAAAGAAGGAGAAAATGTTTTTTTAAAGGTAAAAGACAAAAACCATGAAGACCGCACTGTGAAGAAAGTCATCATCACCACTGAGATTCTTGAGAAACAAAGATAACAAGCCACAGGAACACTTCTCCTGTGGGTCGGGGAGCCTCTATCCCTAGGCCAAGGCCCCAAAAATGGCCTGATCAAAACCATCGTGGATAGATCCTTTAATTCACAACTACTCATGTACTCTCCTACAAGGAGTTTTATTTAGTTTTTGAATTTTCTGCTCAGCCACTTCAATTAAATGATTTTCTGTTTGGTCTCTAAGCTCTAAGGATTTGTCCACCTAACAAGAGGCTGCTATCCTGCACACAACTGACCGTGTGCTCATACCCTTCTCAGAACCTGCTTTACACTCCTTTTCAACAGCCTTCTTTTCCCCAGGAGAACTGTGGTTTTCAGGGTTTCCGCTTTGACAGTTTCAGCATTTAGGCTCTTTCAGACTTCAGGGATTTTGATCCTCTGGGATTTCACATTCGGACTCTGGCGTCTAGGATCCTGTCCTCCGAGAGGACGATCAACCCTGGATGAGAGCATGTTCGGCCACAGCCAGCGAAGCACGGAGGAGGCAGGGTGGGTGAGGGTCTCTCCCCTCCGTACCTGCAGCTGCAACAGCCCAAAGTTAGCTCTGAACCACATAGCACAGCGCATCCAGAACAGGCTTGGGAAGGTTTCTGGAGACCAACTAACCTGAGCAGGATGCAGTTCCCACCGAACACAGCGCTGCAGTCAAGCAGACGCAGACTTGGTGAGAGTGGAGCGTGAATGGATGAGG